>JASSUY010045295.1:0-34845 GCA_032466535.1 Forpus xanthops
CAGTCCTCAACAGATTACCGACAGCCTCCACTGGACTACAGGCATCCTCCGGTGATGGATTACCAGCAGCCACCACCTCTCGACTACAGGCAGCCACCCTTGATAGATTACAGGCAGCATTCACCTGACACCAGGCAGTACCCCCTGTCAGAGTACAGGCAGCCCCAGGTACGAACTTACAGCAATCCTAACCAGAAAGTGTGAGGGTTTGTAGGGAAAGATCACGTATACTGGTAAAAAAGATGATGTTAGAGAAGAAAAAGGCACCTTTATTGTTTTTACTCTCAGCTACTATTTTTCTGTAGAGGAAGTTATTTCAAAACCGTTAATATTAATGAAGAACTATGTGAGCTCTGAAATAACGCTATAACTGTGTAACTATAATGTTAAATAAATGCTATTTCTAAGGTACTGGAGAGTTAAAACTAAAGTTCTAGAGATAAGTTGACTTTGCATTACCGTAGGATTTTTTTATTCCTAGAAATATGATGCAGCCATTGAACAGTGGATGTGCTTAGGTCAGACTGCTTTTACAGCATTGTTGAAAATGAAGTCTTTAAACTGAATGAATAAATAAATGTGAAGCCTTACTGATAAAATTACACTTCTGTTAGTAATAGTCTGGCTGCGAAGAAATTAGCTTGTGCAAGTAGTTTCTTTGACATCAGGCATAATATTACAAATTCAGAGAAACATAACTTTGATGAAGATTTATGTTACCTTGGACAAGATTCTGCTGCTGACAAATACTGACAGCTGTGAAAGTTTGAGGATTTAGCCCAAAGTTCAGACTTTCAGTAAAAAAATCCTCCTTTCTCCTCACAGAAAGAAATTAAACATTAGAGGTCTGAAAAAATATTAAATAAGAGAATGTAAACTTCTGGACAGTATATCCTGGAACTACATATATATATACATATATATGGCTTCTATGTCCATATATTCAAAGCCAGACACATAAACTATATCAATGAAAATATCCAACTTCTGACGGAAACCAGAGAACCCTCTGAAAATTCTGTGCATTTCTGCATCTAAAAAGCAACCCCCTATCCACATGCGCATACACTATAAGACGTTCCTTTAGCATCTAAAGATATGCTTAGACAGCCTGTTCCTCACTGTTTCCAGTTTAATTCTCTAACCACTGGTCTACACTACCCAATCTTGCTCTTGTTTTCTCCTACTCCCATGGCTCTTGCAGTCTTGACTGCAAATTGACCAAGTTCCCACCCAGACCCCTCTATGGGGCTGGCAGTTTGGGTCTACCAAGGAAAAACTGGAAGGGTGAATCTCAGTCACTACAGGACACAGAAAGGGTGAAACTCAAATCTCCTACTTCCCACATCCTTCTCAAGGCACACGTTTTAACCAAAGTGGTGAGAGCTGCTATACTTTGTGACTCCATGCAGTCCAGCCCTGCTGATCATGTTAAGCTGCGCTGGGAATTTAGGTGGCATGTCTCCTAATGTTTAATTGTGATGATGCTTATACAGAGACTGCCTTCTACCTCACTGGCCAAATGACTAATTCTGCATAAAAATGCACACTTATGCTAAGGTACCATGAAAGTATTGAGGCTGAATATGGAAACCGTCTGGAGAACTTTTGGTGCCAGGCAACTGCTGGAAAGTGCCCTTTCAGGGTGGTTTAGACTTACACATTTAGTTTGCTAAAGTCTCTTTTCAGAAATGACCAAAGTCTGTCAGTGTAGAATTATACTTTGAGGGTCCCTTTGTTTATATCAATTGGCTAATTGCACTTTTGAAGAGATGTATTTTAAAGTTTTCTTGAATGTATACCCCAACGTTCATATAATTAATTGTCTTTCATTGCTTATTTGTCTCTACAGGACTTTGATTATTTTACTGTTGATTTAGAGAAAGGAGCCAAAGGTTTTGGGTTTAGTATTCGAGGAGGAAGGGAATACAAAATGGATTTGTATGTGTTGAGGTTAGCAGAAGATGGGCCAGCAATAAGAAATGGAAGGATGAGGGTAAGTGAAATGCACTATAACAATTTTTTTCAACTTTTACAGATGTGTTTTGTAATGGGGTCAAAGAGAAAGCAATTATTTAATCTCTGACCAAGTTTTAAAGAGCCATTGCCAAATATCTTTTATATTACAAAGTTATTCTGTAGAACTTCAAGAAATTAGTTGAAACATATAGTAGGTCTGTGTAGTTTCTTTGCAGAATAAACATATTACTTCTTGTTGATAATAGCTTATACTGTGTTATACTTTTTTCTCCCTATTCTTTCACTCATATCTGAGCAACTTAAAAATCTCTGACATGATGTTTGATTTTTTTTTTATAATAATATCAGCATAACTAACAGTTATGTCTCTAATCACAAAAGCAAAGCAATAATTTCTGGCACTATAAAACCTAAGACTTGGTCTGTGTTATTTTACTAATTTAATGAAGTTGCCTTTATCATGTTTGCTGTTTGCTTATTGATATTCTTCAATCATATTTGTAGGAATCAATTTTCACTATAGGTTTAGTCTGCATAGGTAGTAGTGCATTTGGGTTCTGTGTTGATAGAAATCATAACACTATATCCAGTAGTGTTATTGGACTGTTGGGCTAAATACTAAATCTGAAAGCATTCACATAAGAAATGTTGTGATTAAAAAAATACACGTTGTATGTAGGAGCAATAACCTAATCAAAAATAGATGGGTTTAACCTGTCCAGTGGTGCTAATGAAGAGGTATAAACTCCTCAAGAATTGCTGGTAGCTTGCAGAATAGCGAGTGTGCCAAAAGGAGAAGGAGAGAACATAGGTTAAAAAGACCATCAAGAGTCAACATTTTAAAACTGTGTATCTAATTAGTGCAGCCTTGTTGAAGCAATATTTAATTATAAAGATGGGCAATGAAAATTGTGTTCTGTACAGCTTATTGTATTAGCATATTTGCAAATGTCATGGTTGTTACACAGATTCTGTTTCACTATCCTAACAATCTCATCAACTTTGACTTCATTCTGAAAGTCATGACCATTGTCATCAGTCTGAATATACTATCAGAGACTTCCTGAGTATAACTAAGGAGTTTTCGAATGTTTCAAATCACTCTTAACTTGCCCACTTTGTAGAATTATAGAATTCAATTAGTCCTCAGTTGTACCATAGAGTGCAAACCCCTGGACTGGGAGCTTGCATAACTGAGCAATGGTATAATCAATCCCTGTGACAAGGAAGCTGAAGCACAAACAGACAGGAAACTGGTAACTCAGAAATACTCCCACAATATTAGTTGTGTGAAATATAAGGGAACTCGTGCTGCAGATAGAACTTTAACTTAGAAATATCTTCTCTGATGAGTCTTTTCATTCTTTCCTTTACTGCGGCGCTATCAGCCAGTTGCTCTTAATGGAAAACTGTAAGCAAGATGTACATTAGTATCCATAACATGAGTAAAGATGGGAAAAAATTGTGGTTTTAATAAGCTTTGGAATAACATATTTGGAAACAAATGGCTAAGACTACAGAACGGAAGAACGATGCCTTTGGAGAGGATTAAAGTAACAACATGTATTAGGCAGAGAACTAACCTATTAAGATCCATTCATCATTTGAATTAAACAGTACCGCAGAACAAAGTTAGACTATCCATGCTGTGAATAGCCTAAATATGAAAAGTATGTAACACAAATAGGTTTTCTTCAGTTTCTTTAGGAAAAGTCCTGTATCTTATAGTGAAAAGTGTTAATAAATTTTCTATACTGATTGTAAAAGTTTTTTCTTGATGTGGCCACAGTGCACAGCCAAGTGTTCTGGCCAGATAATTGTAACTGGGTTTTTCTTACCCTTTAAAGCACTGTTCTCTGGAATCAGTTTTGCCCTCCAGCCTTGTCACTGCATCCTGTGTGCATTCTCCAGTTTAACATCCATTTTAACCTGGCAGTCATAAATGGATTTAGAACTCGCAAGGCTTTTATCTCCAGTGACCTGTAACTGATTGACAGCAGAAGCTCAAGTAGAAACTTCTTCAAAACAAAAATACTAGAGCAAACAAAAAAACAATCAATCATTGCTGAAAGGAATAGAGTATATAGGAAGATGAGCAAAGGAAGCAGATTTTTGTACCCATGTCTCCTTTCCTAAGTTTATATCTGCTGTGAATAATGCAGGTTTATTCCCATTTCTTAGCTGGGAACAGCAGCCTGCTTGCTGCAGTTCTGTTTCACAGATTCATCTCTGTACCAAAATATGCAAAAAATCTGTTCAGTGCTTCTTGCTTTGCATACTATTGTCTTTAAAGATCAGATTCACTGATCCTAGGCTTTCAGCTTTAGGGAGAGTTAATCATGCTTATGTGATAGGCTCTAATCAGGGCTGTTTTCCAGCTAATAGTTCTTTTCATGATCTACTTATCTCCATTATTGTTTTGATTCCCTTTTCCTTCTCCTTGAACTTCTCCTTTCCTTCTTTGATTTACCTGAAGCCTTAAAGAAAAACGTGAAGCAGATAACACAAGGTATAGATCATGCTTATAGAAAGAAATAATACACATAACTCCCCCATTATTTCCACTCACCTTGAAAAGTTAAACCAGCTAAGCTGTTGAAAAAAATAAATCACATAATGAAACATAATGCCTATGAATCATTTAGATGTAATAAGTAAACTTATTCCACAAATAGCATTTTGTTGTCAGACTAGTTATAACCAGCAAAAGCCCTGATAAAGGCACATTCATATTGACATAAATCTCCCTACTTTACAGAAATAAATAAAGAATACAAAGAACTTTGGAATAATAGAGGTACTTCTATACTAGTGGGTTTATAAATTTGGATAATTGAAGCAATGAAGTATCTAACTGAAGAAAGATCTAGATAGGCTAGTTCAAGTCTGCATGTTGTACCCCATTTAGTGTGAAATCATAGTGATGGGATGAGACCAGAATAACACTTGGACCTGTGTTAAAAAACATAAAACACTATCATCACATATTCTAAATACATGTAAAAGTGTATGCATTACAGATGTAGAATATAAATTTAAAGAAGTAAAAGCTAAGATTGTAGGAAATCAGATGGAAATTAAGAATCAGTATAGAACTACTTTTTGTAAAAGAAAATAGAGTAGATCCATTGCTTAGGAAGGTAAGTATGAAAGGAATACAATATACCTTAATAACAGCAGCAAAGATAAATTGAGCAAAAAGACAATGATGAAACAACATGAAGTGACACCAGAATTGGGGCATCCCTATGACACTTTCAGTTTGATCTTCAGGTTTTTGTGAACTCCAGGAAAGCCTGGGAGTAGATGACAGAACAGACTCAAAGAGCAAGCATTGCAAGTGATGTTCTTCCTTTTGCTCTGCCTGAACTGCCTAGATTTTAAAAGATTCATAAAAGGGGGGAAAAGGTTTAATAAATTTTGTTGTTATATCATCATTTTCAACAAGAAGTCCTGGTCTTCTTTCCCACTGGGAATGGACGCTAGATACTTTGTGGTTTTATTGGACACACATCCACTGAGGAGCACTCCATTTTAGGATTACAAGATCTAAAATAGCCTTTAATTGCCCTTCATGACTGATGGAGCTTTCTACTTTGATTTTCTGTGGAATTGTTTTGAGAGCCAGAAAGGCAGAAGACTAGTGATTTGGTATCATACAGACTTCGTCAGTCTCACCAACATACTGCTTTTCTACTCAAGGATCTCTTTCTGCCAGCCTATAGAGGCACTGCATTATAAAACAGTTTTACAGCTTTCCCTGTTCTTAGTTGTGGCATTTTCACGTGCACTGAGAGTTCTGTTTGGACTCTGCTTCTTAAGAAAGCCCAAGCAAACATCCTAGTTTAGCTTGGTTTCATCTGTCACCAGACATGGGAAAGAAATTTCCATTGAAGGACCTGAAAATTACAAGAAAAAGTGTTTCTTCACATGAATCCTCTGCCTGCATGGCTGGTAAACTGTTCTCAACCAGTGCTGGAGTGCCACAGCCATAATTATGTAACTTCATATAAAACCATACGCAAGGTCAAATACCACAATTAATTTCAGCAGAATTTCACTGCAATTCATGGATATTCTATATGGAGATTGCTTGCTGAAGACCGCTGTAGGCGAAACCTCATTACTACACTGGAAGTAAATACAAATCCCTCTTAATTCTGGCAGCAGAGCAGAGAACAAGCTACAAAGGTGAACTCTGAAAAGCCTAACACAGCAAAAGCTTACAACCCCTGAGACATGTGACCCAAGAAAATAATTTACACAAAGAGCGAGATATCTTACAAACTAGGAGTAATGAAAGGAAAAGACCTCAAAAGAAAACATGGCTGTTCAAAACTTTAAATGACAGATAGACTCACAGAGCTCCAAGTTCTAAAACTGAATCTCCACCCTCCTTTCTTCTTCACAGTGGAGTACCAGAAATACAAGACTCTGTCCACACTATTGCAAAAACAGACTGAATAGGACCATGTCTGTGGTCTGTAAGACAAGAATGTATTAAAAGAATCATGAGAAAAGTTTGGGGAATTATTCCTTGCCTTAGATATCTTATCCCAAACTGGTGAAGATTTGAGCACATCCGGACTCCTTTTCTCAAGTATTCCTAACATCAGGGAAAAAATACGAAACTACTTGGTGATGGAAGTATTGAAAATTAAAGCTGCAAGCCCTAGTTTCAGAGTAAGGTGAGAATATGGCACACACACTATCAGTGACAGTAATGCTGAGTTGAATCAGTCACCAGAGTTGAGGGACTTAATACAGCCAATGTGGAGTACAGTCCCCATAGCCTTTGAAGATTCAAGCACTTCTGGCAGCAATTTTACAGGTCTATTTAGATAAGGCTCGTGGTAACTCATACTTTATTCTTGTCTCACTTTGAGGACAATGATCAGCAGAGCTCTACTGCAGATCTCTATCCCTTCCTTTCTTAGAGACAGGGAACTACTGGCTGCTCTCAGGAGAATTGTTGAGGATGGTCATAGTGTTGGCTAGACATGTGAAATATGATCAACAGATCTCTTATTGCCTAGAATGATATCTCCCACAGCCAGCATGCTTATTGAAACAAGCATCAAACAAAGAGCCTGTGGCTGACAGCTGCAGAGATACAGAGCATCTTGCACAAATGGGTTTAGTGAATGCAAAATTCATGAAGAATGAGGGAGGAATGTGCTTTTTTATACACAGTATGCATCTGTTATTTTATCACTTTGTGAGTTACATATATTTTCACATCTTCCACACAAGTTATACTTCTCATCTCTGACATTTCTAGTGTCATTGTCTTGTCAACTCATTTTTCTCAGTTCATGTACACCGGTTAGCCCTATCTCTAACTTCTTCATATCTCCTCATACTACGTTATTTTTCTCATTCTTTTGTAGGTATTTCTTATGTATTTGCAGAACAGACATCTGCAGTACAGGCACTGCAGAATTTTGTATCTTTCAAACTTTGTAGCCTTCCTTGGACTCTCCAGTCCTTTTTCCCTGTCACTTTTCCTACAGTCTGTTCCCTAGTCTTTGTTTCAGTAGTACACAGACAAAGGTTAAAATCATGCACAAGGGACAGAAAGCTTCTACAGTGTCAATTCTGAGCTTCTGTGTCGTTGCGTAGAAATCTGTGTGACTTTGGTTGGTCTGTTCTAGCTTGCTGAGTGAGCAGCACAGTGAGACTCATGACAGTAACCAACTGGGGCTGTGGACAGGTTCATAGCATCCAGCAGTTTGTGTATTTTGTCATTTCCCATGATAAGAGAGTTCACACTAACCTTATTTGTGATTATTCAGGAAAACTCAGCCACATACACCAAGTTATTCCTAGCAAGACAGAACAATTCAGTATTCAAAAGCCAAGGGTCAAAAAAGACAGGCAGACAATAGGGCATCTGTCTTTTATTTGGACAGAAACTAAAGTTTGAAATCATGGAAGGCATAAACATTGCATTTGAAACCTCTGTCAAAACCCATGAATGAGTATTCAACAATATTCAAACCTGACATTTACCTCTTTGTAAATGTCCTCAATACAAGGTCAGGCGACTTCTGGGTTTTTTCCCTCTGACAACATGACTTGTGCATTTGTGTTTGCAATAAGAGGGACAAAATACCTGTGAAACTCATAACCTGATACTAAAGCCCTCCCTTGAGCCACAGGAGATGAAAGTCCAGGCTTCTAAACAGTAGAGCTATTGCTAACTACGTCTCCCAGAAGAAATTAATTAGGATCTGTCTCCCAGAAGAAATTAATTAGGATCAAGACTAACTCTTCAGGCTTCTCAAAAGTATAGGCAATATGTATGTAGGCAGCTATCTGGGCTCTGTAAATGCTGTATAACACTGGAGTTTAACAAGGGCCTATAAACCTATCACCCCAGAGCAGGACACTCCCAAATGTCTCAAGTTAGGCATCTCAAAATCACTTGAGCTTTCGCAAGTGGTGGGTTTAGTGGGTAGATAGTCAGAGCTGAAAGGTCAGGAAAGTTTAGAGCAGCTTTAGTCAATTATGCCCCTACAGTTTCTGGAAAACCTTTTATACCATACAGAGCAGAAGTCTTTTTCCTTTGTGTTCATCATGATTTTTTCCCATCTCAGCTTTCTTGATTACTTGTTGTTGCACACATTTAGCTTGCTGTTTATCTAGTCACTTTACCACTATATCTGTTTTTAGCAGACCTTGATTACTAGGTTTTTAAAATATCAAAGTCATCTGTTTCCACCAATTAAGGTATCATTCCTTGTGTGAAGCTTGAACATAATACAACTTACACACTTCTTTTAAGTCCATATCATTATGTGTAAAATATGTACCGTCACTCTTTTTAAAATGTATTTTTAATAACTGTTGCTTTGCATCTCTGAAAAGACAAAATCCAAGCATAAATGGCTGGGCTGCCACACATATTGTCGTACGAGATTCCCACTCCATGGCCAAATTTTGTACCAGAAATCATATGCAGTTGCTATAGCTTCACACACGGATACCTACTCCTATTCTTTGTGATTCCGCTCTCCACACATTACTGCTGTATTTCTTCAGTCCCTCCAGACCAGTCTTTGCAGGTTTGTTTCAGCTTTTTATAGTCCTATTGCCAAAGGAAAAGCATAAATACAAAAAAACACTGGCCATCATCAGGACTGATTGTTTTCTATCAGAGGCAGTAAATGGAAATCTTTAAGAGCCATGCAGACCCCACAATTTCTAGTAAAGAGCCTCTCCTAGATTTCTTGTTAATGAAGAATGGAGCATCTGTTTAGGATGCTCCATCATTGATTAGCCCCATATCGAAGGGTTATTTCCTGCAGTCTACAGTGGGATAAACCTGAAATTGCAGTCAGTAACTACAGCAAGAAGCAACTCAGCTCAGCTTGACATTGATAAGAGCAAAAAGTAGTAAAACTAGGAGGCAAGTGGCCGTCAGAGTAGAGATAACAGATGACAGATACACACATTTCTTTATCCAATCAAGAAAGCTGCAGTAGAGAAATGGAAAGAAGGCAAGAATGGCATGATCAGTCATGACATTCTTAAAAACATTTTGGGCAATCACTATATCCAAAAATGAACCAAGGATTGACCAGCAGAATCTTTAATTTTTGCCATGGCAAAATTTGGACTCTTATTTGGACCATAAAGAAAGCTGAAGACTTTGAGTTATACTCCTGAGGCAGTTGTGCAAATCTCTAGGTCTTAAAAGCCAGTGAAGTCCCATGTTTGGAATACTGGACAAAAGTAGATATTGCTGATGGAAAGCCGCTTGCAAGTTTACTCCAATCCCAGCAAATATAAAAATGGAAGGAGCAGTGGTCCTAAGAGGTCTTTTTCAGGTGGTATGCTGAGAGCAGTAGAGAGGTAGCTGCTGAAAGCTTGACATGAGTGAAGGCTGTCAGACACTCCACTGAAAAGTCAGTAATATTTAGATATAAAATATTGACATTATGCTCCCATATAAGGGACAGAAGCATACTCCAGGAGCATACAGTGCTCCACCAGCCTCTGCTTAGCTAGTCTCATGCACACACCTGAAAGACAAATGCCTACAAAGTGATTCATTTCAGGTAAGTAGCAAATCCTCTCTACATAAGTAGCACTTACTCTTAAAACACATGGCATACCTGGCTTACTTTATGTAGTAATATAAATCTTACCTTCATATTAAGTGTTCAGTGAATGTCAACACTGCCATTACAATGGAGCACAAAGACAAAGATATTCTTAGTCCCATCCATTTATTCTGTGATTTGTGACCCACCTGAACAGCATAGGAAGATGTTGGCTACACTTTTTCACCAAATTGCATGTCCCTTTGGGATAATCTCATTCACGCACCAATTCCCTGCTACATGCATCACTGTCCAACCTCACTTGTAGTGAGACTAGGTGTGATTGATGTGAACTCTGGGAGCACATGAACTGTATGCCAGCCTGTGGCAAGGGGAGCTCAGTACTGGGTCAGTGTAATTGGCATAACTCAAGGAAGAGTATATTGGCTTAGACGTATATCAGATGTGAAGCTGATCAACGTTCTTGTGTCTGCACAACAAAGAAATGCAAACTGAGGTCCTCGGGGATCCTGAATATATTTTGACAGTACAAGAGCTTAATAAATCAAGAGTGATTTTACTGTAGGTGAACTATTTATTCATCATTTCAAAAAAAAAAAAAAAAACAAACCTGTGATTTTTAGAATTTGTGCACAGAAAAGTAAAGAGAAGAAACATTCCTCTCACATATGTAATTAACACATTCTTTCAAAGATGTACTCAATTTAACACTGTCAAAGCATCCCTGTGTCTCTGTGCTTAATAGCAACATCCTTCAAGCTGGCTGTGAAAAAGAATGAGTTAATAATCTTGCAAAAAATGGTTACATGTGAAATATTCAGACTAAAATACTTAGTGGTCAGGCAGTCACTATATTTAAATCTGTATTTTATAGAAGAATTATAAAGCTTTTCAGGTCTAAAAAATTAATTAACCCTAACTTAAAAAAAAATGGGACTTACAAATTTTAGGAAAAAAAAAATGAATACACCAAATGATGCTGCTCTGATAACTGACATCAGCAACAGGAATGACAGAGGCAGCCACTCTTCTGTGTATTTGGTAAAAGCTGAACCAACAGGACAAGTAGAAACTTGGGAAGATCATCTATACAGGTAAAAGGATACTGATATTAGACCCATTCTTATGGCCAACCCAGCCTGCTATCCTCACTCCAGAAAGGACAAGTAGAGGATGCTTAGGAAAGGAATGTAGGACAAGTATGAAATGGGTGTAAGAACATCCAAGCCACTGGCAGTCATCAGTTTACAGGTTTCTTAATGCTAGAATGTTCAAAGTTAGTCTCTAGAACTATTTTTAACCATTTCTTGGAATTGGCTCATGCTTTTGACATTCCTGATATACTAAAGCTAAATGCTTGTATTGTTTGAAAAAATGTTCTTTTTTGTTTGCAGCTACAACATAATAATCTCATGATTGCTTCCTCATTCTCCATATGATTCCTTATTCTACTGACTTATATCATATCCATCTTGTTCCCACTGAAGCTTACCAGTATTTTCATCTTGCCTCATAAGGGAGCTGCTCTTTACCCCAACCAGTGTCACCGGTCTCCTCCGAACCATTTTCAGTCTATCACATTCATTTGAAGGTGGAACCACCAGAGCAATTTGCAGTTTTCAAGATATTTGTGCTCTTAAATGACACAATGATGGCTTCTTTATTCTCTATTCTTTCCCTAAGAGTTAATATTCTGTGTGCTTTTATGACTGGACTGACATTTTCAGTGAGTGAACCACAAGGACCATGAGATCTGTCTCTTCAGGGGTGATGGTTAATTCAGAGTGATTGTATATGCAATTTTCCACAGGTACTGTACTTAATAGCATTTAGCAGCACTGAATTTCACCTGCTGCTTTAACACGCAGTATTGTGCTATTTTGTTACAGCTTTTAAGTTTAGATTTGGCACTCCTGCAATGCATTGTGTTGCCTGCAAATCTTAGCACCCCAATCTTCAACCTCTTCATCATGACATATACAAATATGCTGAACAGAATAATCACTATAGCAAGGCCTTCTGATTGTGAAAATTGACCACTTATTTAAAACATTTTGTTTTCGTAGAATTTAATCTCTTCCTTAGACAACCCTATTCATTTTCATCCCACAGCAGGGCCTTTACTGAAGGCTTTGCTGTTAAAAGCTTTCTGAAGGTGTCAGTATACTAACCAGAACACATTAATCTATATAGTCACTGAGAGAGCTCCAGTGACCTGCAATAGATCTGTGAGGAATGGCTTCGCTCTGCAATAGCCACACTGACCCTTACCCACTATATCATCATTATCCATGTGCCAACTAACCCTCACAATCCTTATTGCTTCCTTCCGTCTGCTCAATTGAACATGAGACTCACTTGGTTACTTTCCAGGACCATCCTTAAAGAATGGCGTCACGCTTGCCACTTCCCATTCCTCTGCTATTCAGCAATTTACTGATTTAGGCAGTAGATTACACCCTGTAGCTACTAGTCCAGCAATTTCATATCCAAATTCCTTTAGAGTAGAGAATGAAATCCATCTACTTCTTGTGGTTTCTTGCTATCCATTTCATCAGTTATAAAATAATTACTGCTGACCTTTCCATTGGAATCCCTTCTTCAGACTAAACCCTGTGGTGAGCAGAATCTCTGCAGGAGTTGTCCTGCCCTCTTGTTTAGCAAGCATTGAGGCAAAGAATTAATCTATTTTCTGTAGTCTTTTCTACCTTGTGCCCAAACTATCTCTTGGTATCCTGTTTCTCTGACAGGCTCTGGACCTCTGGTGTGGCTGAAAGTATATTCTTAAGCTTTACATTTTAGCATCTTTCCTCCTCAAAATCTTCTCATGGTTTCATGTTAAAAACATGAAAGAGTTTATGTTCTTTCAGTTTTGCTGTTTGGATGCAACTTTGAATGAAGCAGTCTCCATGGCCAGGCTCCTACGTAGGATCTGTAAAATCAGCTTGTCAGATCTTGAATTTGCCTTGCTTTTGCCTAATAGGAACTGCCTGAGACCATCAAGAAGACAGCAGAAAATTTTCTTCTTCCTTCTTAACAGCCTTTACTGCTTCCTGTCCATGATTGTACTGGTGTAGTTATTAATATTGAATTATGCTACAGAGTCATTATATATATATATATATATAAAAGGTATAACTCAAATAATGAATTTTCTGACACTTTTCATTCACATGTACATGAATTATTTTGCAACAATGCTGCAGAGTGCATCAAGTCTACTGTAGTATCAGAAGTCCACTTTGTTGTCTTGTCTCATGGTTTAAGCCCAGCCTTAGATCAGCCACAAAGTTCTCTAGCCCCCCTTCCTCCCTCCATTCCCAGAGGCATGAGGAGGAGAATCAAAAGAATGTAACTCCCACAGGTTGAGATAAGAACAGTCCAGTAACTAAGGTATAACACAAACCACTGCTGCTGCCACCAATAATAACAACGGTCAGGGAAATAACAAGGGAAGAGAATACAACGTCTCACCACCTGCTGATTGATACCCAGCCCAACTGAGCAGTGAACTAACTCTTCCAGGTCCCTGAGCCCAGTTTTTACATTCTGGGTATGACATGCTGTGGTATAGAATACGTCTTTGGTCAGTTTGGGTCAGGTGTCCTTTCTCTGCTTCCTCCCGGCTTCCCCTCCTTCCTGGCAGAGCATGAGACTCAGAAAGTCCTTGGTCAGAGTAAACATTACTGAGTAGTAACTGAAAACATCAGTGCTATCAGTGCTGTTCTCAGGCTGAAAGTCAAAAACACAGCACTGCACCAACTACTAAGAAGGAGAAAAATGACTGGTACTGCAGAACCCAGGACATCTTGTTATCACCCACCACTGCAAACTCCATTTCTCTCTCCTGCAGTCCCCATTCTCCGCAGACACTCAATCGTACACTTCTTCCACTCTCCAAGCTCTTTCTATAATAGCACTTCTAATGTTTCTGCCTCTCTCCAGAAAAGGTAAAAAAGTGAAAAGAAAAGCCAGCTAGAGCACCTGCTGATGTGCGAGAGGCACTTCTTGCTCTGCACCAGCTCAGCTCATGTCCTGTGGCCCTTCTCTTCCCTGCAGCATGTCCTCCCCTTTTGAACAGGATGCGAAAGAGTATCTCTGTGGGAGCAAAGGGGGTAAGAAGCCACAGCTGCTTAAACAGCTGGTTGGCTGCAGAAAACAGTTTGTGACTACACCTTCATGGGTGGTTGCTTCAGAAGTGGCGTGGGACATGTTAGTGTAATTCCTCCAAAGAGAAATGCTGTGTCTCTTTACTGAGACACCCAAGCTCCGGTATGAAATTCACCAGGGGGAGTCTAAGACTCAAAATACCCCACAGCTTTCATCAGACTACTTATTACAGCTGGGATTTCCAGGCAGTACATATTCTGTGCTGTGAGGAAATTTGCAAAGCAGATATCCAGCCTGTTCCTAAATCCAGGCAACGATATTAGGGCTTGACAGTGCTTGGAAATTCACCGACGTACATGTTCTGGATTTGCCATTCAGTCTCCAAGTACAGACAATCTCTCTGCCTTTTGGACTCATGAAAATTACAGCGGCAACAAATAATATGTAAAAAAAAATGTTTCTGTTATAAAAATAGAATCCCCATATAAAAGGAATTAAGTGTAATTAGTCTCTTTCCTGAGGTTTAATTATAAAATGCATTAATAAAATGACACATAGCAATGCCCTCTGCACAAATCATTTGAGGCTGCTTTTATCGTTAGATTTCTAAATCTAACATAGAATGAAAATGTGCATACACAATTAATTTCAGTTTGTACAACTGTACACCTGCTTAGAGACTGTTCCTTACACACTGAGAGAGGTAAACATACATGAGGCTATCATCAGTAGCTGAAAAGTATATTTGATATTGATTTACACCTGAAACCACGACAGCAAGGGAAAAGCTTTTTGCCATATTAAAACTTTATGCATTTCCTTCTGATTTAGTCTGCTTCTGAAATTCTGTTTGTATGTATGGTTGGCTTTTTTTTAACAAGACAGGTGATAATTACTATAATATATGGCCAGAACAAAGACTCTGCAGATAAACTGAAAGTACTAGAGGCACTTTATTCTAATGATTTGGAGAAGCTTTACAATTTTCTTTCTAATTAACCTATCAATAGTGATGTCACTTCAACATTCCAGAGGAATATTATCTTCTCATTATTGTCAGAAAACATGCTGCCCAATTTTATAACTCAGTTATTCTTACGCATGGATGGAGCGTCTGGATTAAATTGAACTGAACAGATTTTTTTAAGAGACAATTTCCATTCACACAAATTGCTTTCATAATTAAATTTAAATAATTAATATTCAAATTTTAATACATTAAGGGGGAGAGGAAATTCCATGTTTACTTTGTGTTTATATATTGTAAGAATATAATAGAGGAGCATTCTCTGTCAAATGCCATCAGATCAGGAGGAGAACCACTGATTCTGCAAAGGCATTTAATTCTAACAGCATGGAAATTCAGCCAGGGCCATGTTCTGTTGTAAGAAAGAAACACAATGCAGATTCAATGTGTGTAAAATTGCCAGATTCATAGCTGCAAAGAGCATGTGTCTGCAGAACAAATACAGCTCAGGCAGCAGCCGTGCAAACTTCCCAGACTGGCTTGCCAACTCCCTTCAACCTTAAGCTGGTGAAAATGTCTGAAGGGTGTGGGGCTCCATCAGTCTGGGTTTGTAGTCTTTGCTGAAGACTGCCAGGAAGGTTACAAATCAGAGCTGATGCCAGTTTGGGGGGTGTCCTGTGATGCAGTGCCTGCCTGTTGGGAGTGGGAAGAGGTCCATCCATTTGATTAGCTTGACTGGCTACCAAGCAGCTGCCAGCCTTGCAAAGGAACACATTCATTTCAGCTCTATGCACAGATCCCATGTAGTGACACCTGCAAATTAAAGTTTATGCCAAAGAGCTGAAGGCAGTCTGTGGCTTTGTGAGATTCAAATACGGGGTTTCAAGGGCTGCACTCTCAAACGTTTTCCCTACTACTTGTGGATTTAAAACTTGGTGATTAGGATGCATGAGTAGTCTCTGGCTGTCATGAAACAACTGCACCTGAATGGCTTGGGAGCTGAAGGTAGTATATTAGAGATGGCTAACTCTCCAGATCTGGGGAACTGTTTTTTCTGTTAATTTGACAAAAGTGAAATCCATGAAGTGTGACATGACAGAAGACCTAAAAGCCATACAAAACAATAATGTTGCTACATTGAGCTTTATCTTTTAAATTATTTTGGTGTTTCATCTGAAAACCTTTGTATCTCCACAAAAGGCAGCTTGCTGAAATGCCTGTTAAAAACAATGCTGATATTCCTGTGTGTACACATTGCATGAAAGGAGCTAATGCCACAGGGTCATACTAATAAAAGATTTAGATATTCAAAGCTTGATACTGCAACACCTGTTAGGTGGCTGATGTCCCACTAGATACAGAGGGAAGATTAAATGCGTCAGAATTACTGTCAAGCAGTCTTCAAGGAAAGTATAAAAGGTAGCAAGAAAAAGTAACATTAATATATTAAAAGAAAAATAAAGGACAAGAAAAGGTCCATTGTTTGCTGAGAATGTGAAGAGATCTGAAATATTCAGTGCTTTCTTTGTATCACTCTTCAATGAGATGTTCAGAAGGACCATAAACTTATGTCAACTTCAAAGAGAAATTAATATAAATCAGAATAAAGAGAGAACTGCTTAGAAAAGAGTGTTGGATGTTCTGATGTTCATGTATGCTCAATGACTAAGAGAAGGTAATTTCTCAACTATTAGTAATTATGTCCAAGAATTCATGGAGAACAAAAAAGTTAGTAGCAGACTAGAGAAAGGAAAACATATTCCCTATTTTTAAAACTGAATAATAAAGAAAAGTTCCTTTAACTTCCATTCTCAATCTGTGACAAGTTATCAAGAACTGAGAAACTCCAGCAACATGTAAACTGTGGAAAGCAAATCCTGCCAGACCAGCCTAATTTAATTTATTTCTGATTTTCATTTTTGTTTCTTTGTGGTAAAAGGGGAAGGAGAATGTACAAGAAAGAAGATTCTAGGCAGAATCACTGTAACTGAAAATGATCCCTCTCCAAGGCTGCTCTGAACGATTTGCTCCTGATTAGTAATTACAAATGTGAAATTACAAGTGTGCTTCTGAGGGGCCTAGGATGAAACTAGCTAGATTCCATAATTTCATTAACAATTGGAGACCTACTGATAGATAATAAAATTTGATGATGCCAAGATATCACTGTTTAGTTGGCTTAAAAGGACTTACTTAGATTTCAAAATGAAAATTTCATACCAAAGCTGTCAAAATCTTTAAGACAGAGAATTCAGATGCACAATGTAAAATGGGGGATAAGTGACTAGCCGGTACAGCTGGGGATAATCCTGCAATCCAGGCTAACCATGAGCTGCAAACCTGATGTTACAAAAAGGCAAAGGTTTCATTCTGGGAACATTATTAATAAGTGTTTCTCCCATGTGGGAAGAATGTTATAATTCTGATCTGTTCAGCCTACCCCCCACCTTAGCAATATCTCCAGTTTGGAGACGGAGGATAGACTTGGAAGCCTGCAGAGAGAAGTACAGCAAAATGTCAGTGGTATAAAACTGCAGGAATCAACAGTTGATCCTGAAAAAAAGAGTAATAAGAATCCCATATAATAGGCACTATAATCTTTTCAGACCTATTTTTATGCTGACCATTACTTCTACCCTCAGCTTGGTTCATCATACATATGTGGTTATGCCTACAGTCTTCTTAAACAATCACTGTATTTAAAAAAGCCAGAAATAGCACCACAATAGCTGAAAATCTATTTCACAATAGAAAAGGCAAGAGCACAAGCAAATTTGAATGCTTGGACAGAGAGAAAGCATGCGGCATGGTATCCTCTCATATAAAAGAAGCTACTTCAGTAAAGGGAAGGAAGGGGAGGTTATAAATGTTTAAATGCAGAAAAAATAAGAATGGGAATTTGTACTTTATTAGACACATGGGGAACCACTCCTCAGTCAAGGTTTTCTCTTTGTATGATTTCCCCAGAAGTGAGTGTAAAGACTAATTGAAGGTTTTCTCAAGCTAACAGTGTTGGCAACGTTTCCTTTCCATGTTGTTTTTCTTATCTAATCAGAGCTGGGCTTGTGCTGCAAAGGCGGTATAATTCAGTCATACATCAGTCAGCCACAAGACACAAATGCATGGAACACAATTAACCCGCTGCTCTTGCAACTGTTCATTTTACCTCTGGTCTCACACTTTCTGATGTAAATTTCAGAGCACCTAATTTTTTGCAGCACTCTTTCTCTTCTCTCATTCAGCCACATGAGCAAGACGATGGCCTTTTTTAAGCTTTCCCAGGTTATTTGCACGTAAGATTTTATAATAAAAGGAAGTATCAGATCAGCTGCATGCTGCCCACGGAGAGAAAAAAAATATTTTAATCCACTGAAATACAGAAAAGGTTACATTAATACGAGAGAGTTCTTCCATATTGACCAATGAGAACAGAGGAAATGCAAACAGCAAGGGAAAAATGTGACATTAACTTAACCTTTTTACATATTAAACTGTATTAAAATCTCTGTCTTTCTGCTCCAGAGTGCAGAGGATTTTATTTGAAGGACTGTACGTGCCCTGCACAGCTTTTGTCAGTACTTGTTTTAAAGGCCATTTATCAAGAAGTGTTAAAAACACCTCCTTCATTTGATCTAATCTGTCACTTTCTCTCAGAACATGCTAACAAGATCATTTTAAATACCTTCTGCAAAGGTAGACAGCTCTTTTTTGTATCTCGTTGCCTGGATAGTCCATGATTTGTTTTTATAGGTTTTCTAACAGGGATTAATTGTTTCATGACATTTAGAAACATGTTTTCCCAAACAGATTGCATTTTGTCTGCATTTGGCTTGACTGGTATCCTTGTGGGGATGCTACTAATCTATCTTCTGTCTGTGTTACAGAAGGCATAAGAGAGATTTTCTATTTTTGCTCTGTGTGCATTAATTACAATCCTACTGACCACTCCAAAAGTCAAGGTGATGCAGACAGCCTCACATGGCCAAACCTGGGGGAGACCTCTCCATAATGCACAGGGCTCTTGTGCTGTGTGTCACTGTAGCCTGGAGACCATCAGAAGTACCTAAAAATCCTTATTGTATGATACAACCAAATGCATTCTTCCTAACAGAGAAAATCCTCTAAGGAAGAAATTCACAATGCAAAAATAAGCCCTTTTTGCACAAAATAATCCTGATGTTTTTCCCCCACTGCTCAGTTGGCAGCATTTGCAAAGTGTGATACCAAGGCTGAAAGGTTTTATTTAGATCAATGGCTTTTTTAGTTAAGTAAAGTATTGGCATAGGTTGCGTACAGGATCCTGGTGGAGTTCTTAAAATAAGCTGCAACTCCTACTGAGAAGGTATGAGTTCCTATTGAGAAATACTGCCATAGTGCTTTTAGTATTCTTTCTGTCTCTGAACAAAAGCAGGGACTGGGTAACTTCTCGACATCCCCTCCAGTTTTCTTTAAAGCTAGGGCTCTTGTTGACATTCCATATTATGCACACTTATTTGGTAAATACTATATATCAAACTTGGGAAGGAAGGAAAGCCTCTGAAGGATTACAATTTTAGTTGTCAGAAATACAATAGTAGCAAAGAAAACATACAAAACAGAAAACATTTCAATGTCCAAAGCCAGGTAAGAGCTGGTTTTGTCAAGATGGGCTTCTAAGAGGAAAAGGAAGCACCCGTCATCTTGAAATCTGCATAGTCTCCTTAAAACCCTCTCTATGATGTACAGGCATTATTATTTTAGTGTAGCTGATACACGTGGTGACGAAGCCTTAGATGCAGACTGTGAGGCAGGTGTGATCCTGCAAGCAGATATGCTCTTCTGGCACTGATACACAGGTTTGCTGAACCCACTCACCTGAGACCCTTCCACACCCTTCTCCGATGCCCATCAGTTGGACCTGCACCTCCATCAGCACCAGGAGATCAGCCCTACCTCTGGGCTTCACCTGGGTCACCCATTCAAAGGGACTGGGAGGCTTCTGCAAGGCAGCTGCAAAACATCAACTCCAAAGGCTGTGGTGCTGCTGCTAAGAGGTTCACATGTCACCTCACCTTGTTGCTTGTTTAACTCTCCCACAAGATAAGCAGGCAGCTGTGATATTGCAATACCAAGCAAGCTGTACAGCTGCCACTTCTCACATGCGCTGTCTGCCACAGGGACCGGGCACAGCAAAAAGCAGCAACTAGTAAGTGAGCTCTTCTCATGGAAAGAGCAAAACCAAAACAACCCAGCAGGAGGCAAAGCTGGGAGGGAGATTGGGGTGGATGGTAGATGCAGAAATCACTGCCCCATTTTACAGCTGGAGAAACAGAGGCAGAAAAATAGTAATGAACTGAAAAGCCAGGCAGGAGATGAGTGGCAGAAATCTATAATCAGAGCTGCTCTAACTGGAGTCAGCTGCTCTAACTAGACAGCTCAGCCAGGGACTGTGCTTACTTATTCTGTGGCTAAATAGTTCAAAGTACACCCTTGCAAGGACTCCTGCATGTCCTGTGCTAGAGCACTAGCCTTACCTTGGTGTGAAACATTATTACCAAGACATGGATATTCAAATGATTCTGTCTACTAGAAAGCAGTTCAGCAGAAAATAACCTGGGAGTATTGGTGGATGAGGACTATGAGCTGGCAGTGTGGCCTTGAGGCCAGGAGGGCAAATAGTATCCTGGGGTGCCTTGGGAGGAGTGTGCCCAGCAGGTCCAGGGAGGTGATCCTCCCCCTCTACTCAACCCTGGTGAGGCCACATCTGGAGTACAGTGTCCAGGTCCGGGCTCCTCAGTACAAGACAAGGAGCTACTGGAGAGGGTCCAGTGGAGGGCCACAGGGAAAATACAGGGGGTGTGAAGCATCTCTCTCATGAGAAGGAACTGTGGGAGTTGAGCAAATTTATTCTAAAGACTGAGAGGGAATCTCAGCACATATAAACATCTCGAAGATGAGTGCCAAGAGGATGGTGCCAGACTCTTTTCAGTGGTGCCCGGCAACAGGATGAGGGTCAATGGCCATAAACTAAACCACAAGATGTTTCACCTCAACATGAGCAAGAATTTCTTTAAGTTAGGGGTGGTAGAGCATGGGAACAGGATGCCCAAGGGGGTTGTGGAGTCTCCCTCTCTGGAGGCATTCAAAACCCACCTGAACACATTCCTATGTAACCTGATATAGGTGGCCCTGCCTTGGCAGGGAGATTGGACTGGATAATCTCCAGAGGCTGCTACCAACTCTAATGATTCTGTCATTCTGTGAAATTAAGGATCTTTGTGCTTTGAACCTCTCTTTTCTCTATAAAATCAGCGAGTTACATTCAACAAAGGTCTTCTCAGAACCCCACAACACTGAAAGTTAAGGTGGAGCACAGATAACATTTTCAGTGATTCCAACATATCAAGCAATTAAAAACAAAATCTTTTATGTGAGAAAGACATGAAGCAAGTTATAAATACATTACACTGATTTCAGCAGAAAAGGAGCAGCATTTGATATACCACATTCAGAATCCACTTTGGAGGTTATTTAATCTGCCAGTAATATCTCTCAGACAGACAGGAACAAATTTACCTTGATGTGTCTGTCTGTCATTCAAGTAACCTGTGATCCATTGAATATGTCTTTTTCTGAAATGCTCATTTTACTGCAGTTCTGTCTGACTCAATATTCTTCTTACCTGACAGGTAGGAGATCAAATAATTGAAATCAATGGAGAAAGCACAAGGGACATGACACATGCCAGAGCAATAGAGCTAATCAAGTCTGGTGGCAGGAGAGTGCGACTGTTGTTGAAACGTGGAACAGGACAGGTCCCAGAATATGGTGGGTTTTCATCTCTATTTTTCAATGTGCATGAACCTATATGAATTAATTCTACTGCTTTTGAGTTAAGTAGCAATTGCAGATATTTATATATTCTAATGTCCTAGGGCATATTAGCTATGAGTTTAAGTGCTTACCTGAGTTGAGATGAATTTATACACATGTTTAGGTATTTCCTTGTCTCAAGACCATATATGTGAGTACATTACTGTTGTCTGCTGCCCTTCTAACACAGGCAGTGACTTAGAAGATGTGTATTGGAAGAAGCACTTTGAACCCTTTAGGAGACATCTCTGAGCGTGCTGGGAGTTGCTTATTTGACCATAAACATTTCTCTTCTTCCTCTATTGGTACTTCTCTCCACATTTTGAACCACAGCAGATGGTCCTGTTGCCATGCAATTCAGTGGCTCAGGTTTAAAGTCAAAGCATTAACAAAAACGTACTTCTTTCTTTGACAACCTCATCCATTATATTATCTCTGACAATATACACAGATGATCAAGTAGAAGACAACTCTGAGTCAAAAAGGAGACTTTGCTCATTGTAGTGAGAAAGAGGAATCCATTCTTCTCATGTTTTGTTTCAGATGGACTTCTGAGACTTCTGAGTATTTCAAAAATGTGTGTCATTTAGACACACTGAAATGACAAGAAGTAAAAAGAAATTATCCAAAGGTAATTTCAAAGACAAAAACCCCTTTTTCAAAATTGAAATCAAGGCTTACTGTAGAGTATGGTGTGACAATGTCATATATTTACATAAGTTCTGTGATGTGCACAGCTCGACCTGAAATCACACAGGAAATGAAAATTCCTTGATTTCTTTATGCTACGAGGTCCAAAACTCTATTAAACTTCTCTAGTATTACCTTTGATGTTCCAGCATCATTCCCCATTAGAATCAGAAGTTGCAGTAGCATATGAAATTTCAGAGTAATACTTAGGCTTAACTGAAGGTTCAGATCAGTCTTTGTTACCAACAGAAGTTCATTGCCTTCTTGGAGACATTAAATTCAGCTCCACTGAAAGTCAGCACTTTGCCAGCTGTCAGTATACATGGCACTTACACCAGATTCTTCTCTAAACTAGAGCCAATTCTGATGCAATACTCAGGATGGTGTGTGCTGCATCTGTTCCCAGCTTTCAAGAGCTTTTGAATAAGGGTAGCAGGATGGTCCATAAGCCACTCATCTGGTGGTAAAGTTAGTGAGTTATACTTTGGTGAGTAAGAACAAAGCCAAAATGGATTTCAAAGATAATGATAAATCAGCCCTAAGACATTTAATACCAGTTTTAACTAGTACATAATCCTTCCAGAGAGACCTCCAACAGAGATTCAGATCACCTCCTCAACTTCTGTAAGGGAGAGGTGCATCAATCTTAATGAAAGAGCACACAGAAGTCCTGGACTGTTATAGTGGTTATAATCCTTCTCAAATAGCAGAACCATATACCAGGAGTTCTGTGGTTCCTCAGTAAATAGTTTAATCTAAGAGCGGGTCACAGGAGGCTGTTATGAGCAAAGAATTGCTTGCAGTTCAGAACCATTCCAAATCTGACTTTCTTAAGGTCCCAGTTCTGGATGGCACACCTTGGTTTATGAAAGATCCAAAATAAATCTTATAAATTATACCTTATTCCAGAATCTTAAGAAAATATAGATAGATGCAAAAAAAAAAAAAGTTCAGTGTAAATAACATTGTTCCAGGAAAGCAAATCTCCCAAAAGGGGCAAATGTGCACCAGCCTTCCCTTCCCCAGAAGAATGTGAGCAGAAATGCAGATAAACCGCTACAAATCTGCACACTTTCTATAGTGCTAGCAGAAAGAAACAAGATGACTTCACAGGACTGTTTACAGCTATGCTCACCACTTAGAATGCTTAGCATTAGTGGTGTAAAAATGCAGATTACTGCAAAATAAAAGCTGCTAGAAAGAAGCACTGTTTAAAAAAAGATCATTTTCTAACTGCATCCCCATCTTCTGGGATGTATCTGGATGAACTCTGTACAGGAGGAGAACTAAGTGACTGTGCTTGAAAAGTGTGTTGTCCTACTGTACAGAAACAGCAGTAGAAGTGTTCATGAGTTACTTTGTAATGTACGCATAACCTACAGAAAGCATCACGACAAAGGTTAACATCATGGCAAAGGATAACATCCATAAGCCAGCAGTTCTTAATATGTGCATTGCACAGGAGAGAAATGTTAGTGCTGTATCCAGTCTGTAGGCAGAATGGAAGCAAAATAAGAAGACACCTGTTGAAATTACCTCAGATATTAAAGTCCTCCCTAGGTCATTTCCCAAAGCAATGAGAAATACTCTAAGAACAAACAAAAGGTGCACATAAAACCAATAGCAGCATGCTTGGGAAATTAAAAACAGAAATTAACAGACAGAAACAATTAAAACCAAAGGGCATGTCTTGAGAAGGCCAGATCTCAAGGGTAAGTCATCGTGCTGCAAAGAGCATCTGTCAGAGTATTAATGACAGAGACCCCCAGAAAGAACATCCTTTCCAAATGGAAAAATGAATGCAGAGAAGATTGTGACAGTAAGCTTGAGGACAGAGTGGTCCTGAGGACAGCAGATAAACTAGTCATTATTTAGTTCCCTCTTCTTCCCACTAGAATTGCACAGTTGAGATGTAACAATTCTAATTGGCTCTTTTTTTGGCTGAAATAATCAGCTCTTTTTTTGGATTTTTTTTTTTTTTTTTAGCAAACGCATGTCAGAAATATTTCTTATTCTCATTAGGATTCAGCTCTGGAGACCATCAGTGGGAAATAAGATTTACTTGAGTATAAAAATGCTAGGCTGGAGGACTGAGCTGGTGTCTGAATTACAATGGCGTTGTATAGCAGAAGCCTAGAGAGACATATAAACACAGAACAAGTGTACCACAGTCCTCTCCTGGATATTATCTCTCAGTCTCTGCCAAGCAAAATGGTCAGGCACTTCCCAAGTCACTTGTAGTAATGCTGTGTTTAAAGACCTTTCCAGCAGCAGTGGTGGTCAGACTCACAGCGTTAAAAAGAAGGAAGCATACCCAGAGTGACTTAAAACCAACCAGCAAGAAACTGTCACATTATTGTCTCTTCATCCTCAACTTTTTTATTTTCCTTGTACAACATGATCAATGCTCTTTCAATTCCAGAGCTATGATTCCGTTAGTACCAAATATGACGGTCTATATTTAATTGCAAGAAATATCACTTTTTGATGATGTGATTGACATCAGTAAAAGCAGTGCTAAGAAAAAATCATCAATGGTAAGAAAGTGATCAGTGACAGAAAAGAGCATGTACTGAAAAGAAGAAAGCACTCCATGAAGAAACAAAGAACGAGCTCCTGGGAGGATGTAAATCTGAATGAGATATTTCAGGTTATGCTGATTTCCATGCCTGGAAATGTCTCCCTACAAGAACATCTCAGAAAATTCTGGCTGAGCTAAAGCACTATTCAAACCAAGGGGAAGAAACGAAGTGTGTTGTAAATGCATCATTTACCTCAACTCCAGCTGCTGATTTTGCTTGAAAATAAATGCCAAAGATTCCACAGCACTTCAGAGGGAGAAATCCCCTCATACCATGCATGGCAACATCAGGATATATGGGAAGGAGCACAGATATGATTAATGCTCCAAAACGATAGCTGATTTCACAGCAGGGTGTAACAGAAGAAACTTAGAGAACAGATGTTTTATCACACAGCATCTCAGAACATGTTTGCTGGGGATAAGGATAGCCAGAGGAGCTGTGCTTCTTCCAGTGAAGGGGAATTATCGCAGCTCATCAAAACCCGAAGAACATCAGTATCATGATTCACAGGAAATAGTCTGCCGTGTTCTCCAAAGAACCAAGTCATAGTAAGAAATCTTATTACTGTGCAAGAAAGACTAAAAGTGCAGAAAGTACTTATTGCCTAGGGAGCCTGGCTGGAGAGAGCATGAGGTTTTGTACACGTCACAGGACACAACTCACAGTCATCACTGACACTGAGCGCTTCTCAGACCGACATTAAAAGTGATTTGAGTAAAATGACAAGCCAGGGTTTTTCTTGCAATGGCTGCCTAACTCCCAGTGTAACCTGTGAGGTTACAGACTGCAGGAGCTACAGGGTGTGCAGCACTTCTAAACCTCTGCTCCCACTGTGGAAGCCTAGTTACAGATGCTCATGTATTTCAGAACATAGTCATAGCTGTAAAAACACTAAGAGGAGGACACATACATTGCACAGCCAAACATTAGGATGAAGAAGCATACATCCCTAAAGTAAAACTAACAAGTCACAGCCTCTCCATTCAGCAGTGAGTTCTGCAAGAGACAAGTTAATTCTAATGATGGATCAGCCCCAGGAAACCACAGCTTTATCTAAGAACAACCACTGCGTTCTCTAACTGCATGAAGGATTGCAGGAAGGAGTGTAGGAAGGTCCCTAAGAAAGCCTTGGATGTTTCATTCTCAGTCCCAACAGTTCTGGCAGATTGCTGCTTCTGTTTTACTGCTCCTAGCCTTTCATAACTGGAGCTTTCATTACTAAAAAGCTACATTAAAATATATCGGTTCCTAGAAGTACGTGAAAGCAATTACACTTAAAATGAAATAATTGCAAACAGGGTGTAAAGGTTGAAGAGGCTGACGCACAGTTAACACTTGTAGGCAAACTCCATTCCTCCAGGAAGGCACAACTTTCTGCCCCAAATGCTTTCTGTCTGACCCTGAAGAGGGAGCAGAAACACTGAATTTAACCTTTGCGGAACATGTAGGAGAAAGCTAATCAGTTTTCCTTCCTCCTTTCACAACGAGACTTCAAAATCATTCCATTAAGTTTGGGAGTTTTTCACTTAAAATTGCTTAAAAGCTCCTGCAGGAAGATGTAAGTTTTAGAGACTCCAGCCCATTTCATACTGAGATCTTGGAGAACTTTTCCGTTGTCCTGTTTTGGAAATCTGGATCTGTCCCTGAGTGTATTAGATCACACTGCGATGTTAACACACTCAGAGCCACGAGAACCAGGATCACTGAGGTTTGGTGAACAAGGAATCTGTGTCATGGGGCTGGTAAATGCTTTATGGATTTACACAACAGTGGTTCTTTCCTTCTCTCCCCTACCTTGTTTGACTTCATTAGAAGATATGTCTTGGGGTTGCATTGTGCATTTTTGAACCTTTGTTGCTTCACACAACACTAAATTGTGTACAAAACTCACCCCATGGGTTCACGACATTTGAGTGAATTTACGGAACTAGAGTTTAGACTCAGTTTTGGGGGGAGAGTTCTGTATGCAAAAAGTGAAGTTTCAGTATACGTAATTTCTAGTTAACAGATAGAAGCTACAAGTTACTTAGCAGTAAGCCATTTTTGAAGGGCCTTGAAGAAATTCTGAACTCACGTTTCAGCACTACCCCACAAAAAACAAAAAATGTCAGAGTTGGTACCAATACAAGGATTTTTCATACAAATAAATGGGCACAGTTCTGCCCTTTGCTTTTGATTTTTCTATGACTCCTTCAGCAAGCACCTCAAGATGTACTCCACATCTGTAGTCAAGGTGAACCTAAGTCCTGAATATATATATGCACAGTAGTTTCAGTCATTCACTAATATGTAGACTTACAGCATGCTTGTTTGTCTTAGCTTTACAGAAATACTTCTTTCCTGTTACATGTTTTACTCAGTTGTTCTAAACTTACTAAGAATTCTCTGCTCTAACAATAGTAAAATATCTGTATGTCACTGGTTCTGTTAATTCTAATGATTGGTCCTAGGCTGTTCCTCCCCTTCCTTTAGGAATGGTACCTTCCAGTCTCTCCATGTGCATGAAAAGTGACAAGCATGGGTCCCCATATTTCTACTTATTGGGCCACCCTAAAGACACGGTTTGTAAACTCTGCATGTATATTATCTTTCTAATATGCTTTTGTTTCTCACAACTGTTGTGCAACTTTTTCTTACATGCTAGCTCACTTGTTTCTACAGTACTCGACTTTTCTTTCATAACCAATTATCTTAGATATCAAAGCAGCTATGCATTTTACAAATGCCTTTTGATATCCAAATAAGTGGTTCTTCGTGTTGCACTGCTGCTACTACAGAAACACCACCAGAAACACAGCCAGAGGTCTGCTAAATCTACTCTTTCTCATGACAAAAACGTATCCTCTGAATCAGAGAATAGGTAGGGTTGGAAAGGACCTTAAGATCATCTAGATCCAACCCCCTTCCAGGGGCAGGACACCTCCCACTAAACCATGCCACCCAAGGCTCTGTCCAACCCGGCCTTGAATGCCGCCAGCAGTGGAGCATTCACAACTTACTCAGGCAACCCATTCTAGTGCCAGCTTTTCAGGTAGAAAATCCTAGAATTTGAGAATCAAATCCATAATTTTCCTCTTCCTTATGGTACTTGGCTTGCAAAAATACTAGCAAAAGAAAGGTAGAATTTAGATGCTGATCTCAAAAGATATTTATGTGCAGCCTTTTGAAGAAATAACTAATGTAAAATTGAAGACTTTTTGGAACATGTTGCAAGGAGATACTCCTTTTTTAAACT
Source organism: Forpus xanthops (assembly GCA_032466535.1). Lineage (NCBI taxonomy): Eukaryota > Metazoa > Chordata > Aves > Psittaciformes > Psittacidae > Forpus > Forpus xanthops. The sequence goes on from JASSUY010045295.1 coordinate 28,489, forward strand.
CAGTGGTTATGCTGAATTTACACATAGCACTTTGCACTTGATTTCAAGCTGTTTTCTTCATAAATCAGATCCAACTGCACAGACTGTTTAGATACATCAAATTTGTAATACAGAGTCATGGCCCAGAAGCAATACCTGGAAAGCAAAGGAGAAGAAAAACTTATTTTTGTCTACCCTTTTTATTGATTGCTGTCATCATAGAAAACACAGACATATTCAGATGCATCCAGTCTGTCTGCTATTGACTTTGCACAATGTAATATTTATTGTAGTACACATTTGCTAAAATTCTAAAGCTAATCTCACACTTTTTAAGTAGGCAGATTGGAAGTAGCAAGCAAGTTATACCAAAAGGTATCTTCCTAGCCTTTGAGCTCTGAGCAGCTCCTCCAGTGTGAAGCCCAGAGAATTCCTGCCCCCACCACCCAGGCATTAAGCTGTGCTAAAGTTAACAGTCTTTTGCATGCAAATCTGAATAATATAATCAATTGCTTCCAGTTACAGCTTATTTGCAATTTGTTTCTATAAATAAGAAATATTTGAACACAGACATTCGCTATACTCTGCTAGTGCAGAGCTGGACACAGGTAGAGGCCATTTCATATTGTAACTGTATAGTTTAAGTGTGTGTGTTACCATCAGAGACCCAGCAACAAAATTCCTGTATTGTGTAGATATCTGAATTGCACCATTCTTTTCATTCCCAACTTACTTCTGCTCTGTTCTCCACTAGAGGTCATTCAGAGAGATCATGAGGTTAAAAATTTGGACTGATATTAGGACCATTTTGCAAGTCCCAATTGTCAGACTTACAAAGTTCAGTGAACTGCAGTTCCACCACAAGTGTTATTTATATATAACCACAACTTTCTATGCCTTATCTTTATTTTTCCTCCTATAGCATAATGACACAGGAAATAAGTCTTTTTTCCTGAAATAAGTAGAAATGTAAATCCTCTATAAATACAGCTAAAGTTAGTTTTGCACAGTCACTCAGCTGTGAATGGTTCTGATTATTTATTTGGCAGCAAGTGTGAGGACAGAATTCTTTTCACGGTAAAATATATAAAGAAAATCAAAAACAATTTAGCTTGTGTCAACACCAAAACTGAAATACTTAATTGGTAAACAAGTCATATCAGGTCAAAAGAAAATATATGTGTTATAAAATGTTTCCGTTTCACGTGTTTTTAATGAAAGAGTTTTGAGGGGAAGGATTTTCATAAAGAACCAGTTTTGCAGTTGGGCTTTTCCCAACCATAACTGTGGCCATGCTACCATTCATTAGAGTACTGACCAATTCAAGGTCAAATTTCCTGAGGCAGAGCAAATACATTAACCATTCTAGAATGCCTTAGGCCCCTACCATAACATCATATCACAGTCTGCTTTTCTCCCCTAGGAATTGTTCCATTTTGTGAAAGTAATCACTTATGGGAGATGAACAGCAGGCTTACTTGAAATTAGATATAGCACAGGAGAGATGCAGGTGCTAGAAGATGGTTTAGAAAGTACATCCAGTGATAAAAGCCTATGCTTCCTTGTACCATGGGTTTGGTAGCCCTTCCTAGTGACCCCTGCGTCAATATTTGCAAAAAAATAGATGAAAAATGTAGAGCTTATACTGTGGATTCATTGTTTGAATACAGTTAAATCCTTCAGAAATCATCAGTCAGCTGCAAATTTCATTTTTCTAGATCTTTAACTCAGTATTCTGAAGCTTTTAAGTTTGTCTAATAAATGGCTAAATCGTCTTGGCCTATACATTTAGGCCAGATACTCCTACCTGTTCAGAGTACTGATCAGATAATCCAATTAATACTATTTTCAGTGCTCATTTTATAAATCTCTAGAGCTAAGGCTGGATGTTAATTGAAACCTGAACTACCCCATCTATCATTCATCTGATGTGAGTGCAGAAATCAATAGCCATTTTGGAAAAGTGTCCCTTCCTTCTGTGACCACCTTGGTGGAAATACAAACATTCATTCGTATTCCTGCTGCATTTTCAATGCCACCTTCTTATTTCTAGCAATATCAACTTAATTTCAGGAGCTTCTGGTATGTAAAGGGAAAAAAAAACCAAACAACAGACTAACCAAATTAATCAATGGAATGAATATACTGGTTAATAAAATTAGTCCAAAAACATCAGGCAATATGAATATGGGCTCCCAAATGTTCTAGCTACATAGGTAAAAAATTTAATATTAAAATTTGCTTTACAAACCTGTTGCTAGTATTTCATAAATATGTAGTAGCTGGCAGAAAAGTAGAACATCCTTCTGTTAAATACCAGCGTACGTGTATGCGTATGTGGGTGCATATAGTTATTTCTGTCTTACAGCAGATTGCTATTTTAAAAGTTGTAGACCTTTTACATAGGTATCCTTTGATCTAGAAATAAAAAACAGTCTTGAAAGAAAGTCAGACACATGGGAAGACATTTTCGGGTTTATGGCAATGAGTTCAGTTTTAAGATTCAGGGAAGCAGTACCTTTTCCTTATTTTTCAAATACAAAAACCACTGAGTACTTTCCATAGCCCTAAATCATTGCTTTGGCTATTACACTCCCAGTGGCTTTGGCCAGTCCAGCTGAATTCTCTAATCCACACTTCCCCGTCTGTACAACAGGGACAGTAATGTTTGCTTATCGACCTCACAGGAGTGCTATGGGAATTAATTATTTAATGCTTGAAAAGCACTTTAAAGATTAAAAATCAGAGTGAACTACTCAGTATTATTATTATTAAAGCACAACCTCACTAATCCGCATGCCTTATAATCCACACACATTATAATCCACATCAAAAATTGGCAGTGCCTCCCCACAACTGAGAAAAGACTTAATAAGTCTGTAGAGCAAGTTCTCTTATTACTAAGGCTCATTATAATATATTCTGGAGTAGATTTATTAATATAATGTAAAGTGTAGATAATTGCAGCTAAACTACAGTGAATAAAACAGATGAACAAACATTATCCCTGGCTTTGTTCACATAAACTGGCAAGCAGACTTGGCAGCCAAAGAAGGGAAAAGTCCCACCCACAAATCTTTTTTTAACTTGTTTTTGGTAGCTTCCTGTATATCCATCCAGTTAACAGTTTTGGAAGATAAGTACCCAAAATACAGGGCTTAAAGAATGCAGCCATCCCTCTGTCTCCACAGCATTGTTTTTTATCTTTCTTCATATAATCCAGATAAATAGGAAAAATGGGAATTTAGTAACACTTGCTGTGTCATTGCAGTTTGCTATAGGATTAAGTCCAGTCTTTTGCTATTGCAGCACAATGTCCAGTAAAATTCCTCTCCTGATGTTCATTTTGCAGTCCCTCTCATTTGCAAATTTGCAGTCAGCCCTCAGGTAACAGCAAGACTGCATCACTTCAACTTGTTGTTAATCAGAGGTAGCTTCCTTATTCCACGTGATACAGAGCTACATATCAAAGGCAACAGGATGAAAGCACAAACTCTTATTGCTATGGCCTGGCCCAATAATTCTCATCGTGAAGGTTGTGCAGCAATTCCTTCAGTGGCTAGACTCCAAGGGATCTAAAATCGGTTCCATATTGAATTATAGAATCATTTAGGTTGGAAAAGACCTTTAAGATCATTGAGTCCAACTGCTAACCCAGCACTGCTAAGTCCACCACTAAACCATGTCCCTAAATGCCATATCTATGTATCTTTTGGATGTGACTTGCAGTTGGTCTTGCCTCTGCCCTTCTTTCTCTGCCATCAGGTGATGCAGTACCTGGCTAATGCTTTGTGGCCTGTCCAAAGGGAGAGGTTAGCAGAACTCACAGCTTCTGACAGATTTCTTACAGCTTTTTACTCCTTGCTTGGGGAAAGAAAAATGATTAAGAAAATGAAATGCTTTTTTTTTTTACTTTGACAACATGAGGTTACTTTCCAACTGATGCTTAAAGAACATGACCCAACAGTATATTGTGTTTTCTGAAGTTACAGCAACACATGCAACCCAGAAATTTAAACATCTGGGTTTCCTAATGACATGTAGTTTGTAATTACTTACTAGAAGATGAATTTTACAATGTGACGTTCATTTATTTGTGCACATACATCTCATTTTACAGTTTTCAGAGAAAATTGTCTCTGCATCCAGATACCAGATACCACAACAGCCCTGACAGCAAGTGTGGTCCTAGGGTCAGCTCTGCATCTTCAGGGCTCAGCAGCCACCAGTGTGAAAAGTTTGCTAAAGAGAGACTAAACTAATTCTGCAGCTTTAACCCTAAGCAGAATAGGAATGCTTATTCATGAGCTTTGTAAATAAGGATGCATTAAAATCAAGTTACATGTTTTGCTTAAGATCCTGCTGAGATCTTAAGTGAGAACCACCAGTGCTCAGTGCCTTTCTAGGAGCATTTCATACAGTCAAAATGATCTGAATTTCTCACTAATTAACTATTTTTTTTTATAATACCTACATACCTTTAATAGTGACAGCTATTTATTGGCCAGACATGGTGTGATGCCTACTGTTAACACCCATTTTAGCTGTGATAATTAATAATTTTAATACTTAAGTTTAATTAAGTGTGTAATATCCAACTCTTAAATTATTCAGTCTCTGCAGAATGTTTTTCATTAATAACACACATTCTATTAACATATTTATGAACACTTTTCATGACTTGATGTAGCTTAATTCTATTAATAAAAACTAATTTTAAAGTCATTATCTATTTTAATTATACTGTAACTTGCAATGTGGATTTTCTAGCTCCAGCATGGCTCTTGAAGAGAACTGATGAGGTTTCTGCAGCTCCTACCATACAGAAAAAATAAGACCTTAACTGAAGGGATGAGGTTCCTCTGCCTGAGTAGCTCTAATCTGATAGATATGTGAGATGCTCATCACTTCAGAAAGGGTACCAAACCACCTGAAGGACCTGGTGAATCATAACGCATAGTTTGAGCAACATCACTCAGATTGGCACTTAGGCTGTCCATAGACTTAACGCTGACAAAGCAGTGAGGAGTTTGCAGTGAGGATTAAAGCACTGTACAGGCTGTAGCGTTTCATTACAGCTGTTTACAGTATTAGTGAGTAATCCTGTAGCAGTTATGCAGATAACATTATCTTGATTCAAGAAAAAATTGAATTTACCGAGTTCGCTCAGATTAGTGATCATGATCATTACTTTAAATATTTCATGGACTGTTTACTAGATCCATATCTATTGAACAAGCAGAAATAGATCTTGAAATAAGTAATAAACTACACTCATAATTATCTGGCCTTAAGATTCACACCCAGAAGACTTCTTACAGTAAATTCAGTAAATTAGCAAACTGATTTACTAAGTTACCTGTTTCAGGTCTGAAATATAATCTCTTTTTGTGTATGGCTCTTTATTATCTTTCCCTCTCCCATTATACACTTTAGGTAGAGTTTTTTTTCTGCATAGAAAAATCGCCCTTTTTTATTCTTGCTGTTGTAAGGGCCATGTTAAAATTACCTCAGTCCTGGATTTAGAGGTGACTTATGTTGTTGGAGAGAGCTAAATGATGCAGAGTTTAGGCATTATTACAAAATCACAGTGAATTTCTTATAGATGAGATGTATATTTAAGCGGTGAACAATGGCAAGGTAACCAGGAGAGGGCTAAAGCAGCCCCCAAGATCACCCAAGTACCGGAGACAGTCCAGTCCCCCTGTTCTCCTGGGCAGAAATTCTGAGTGCTTCTGAATTCATTAGATAGCTCCTATATTAGTCTGAGATTAGTCGCAGGCCACTTACTTGCAGTGATTCATGCTTGCTAAAAACGACCTGATGTGGGGCGATGGGTGTAGATCTCTGTGTCCAGCCACTCAGCTTTGATCCACAGCCTCCAAAAGGGCTTCCCAGAAGATGCTTCCCAACACTGATTGTGTACATGTTAAACAGAAGAGCAGACATCTATTTGCAGAGACACTTCTCTCGCAGACTCTGTGAGACAATTAAATTATTCTCTCATATGATTTGGACAGTAAAATACTGGCAAAGCAGTGCCATAATTAAAGAATTAACTCAGGGAAGGGGATTTACTGAACATGCACTGGGTATAGCATAGAATCAGAAACAGTGCAGAAAAAGAATAGAAGCTCTCCAAGTCAGATCAATTGTTTCTCATGTTTCTTTGTTAACCATCTTTAAAGAATACGTTACATAAAAAATTGAAAAGTGCTTTTATGCACAGGGCTTTCTATGGATTAAAACCAACACAAATCGATGTGTGTGACTTTCTTGTTTCAAGAAAACATTCACTATTTTTCTAAAGGGTTTATGTTTATTTTTTCCCTTACAATATGCAGTTTTGCCCTCTCTGTCTCAAGTTTAAATATTCCC
>JASSUY010045297.1:0-19427 GCA_032466535.1 Forpus xanthops
GGTATGAGGTGATGGGGTGCACTGTGTAGTCGAGCTTGGTATCAGGTGATGGGGGGGGGCACTGTGTGGTGTGGCTAAGTATCAGGGGAAGATCTATTGCATTCTTTTTCTTTGTATTTCTCTTGTACTATTATTGGTGGTAGCAGTAGTGATTTATGTTATACTTTAGTTACTAAATTGTTCTTATCTCAACCTATGGTAGTTGCATTCTTTTGATTCTCCTTCCCATCTCCCCAGGACTGGGGAAGAAAGAGGGGGGAGTGAGTGAGCAGAACTGCTTGAGGGCCTCAAACCATGACAGCAACCTATGCCAGTACTTCACCACCCTCCTTGTAAATAATTTTTCCTCACATCCAGCTAGAATATCGCCTTTTTTAGTTTAAAACCTTTATCCCTCATTCTATTACAAAAGACCCTGCTGAACACAGGCTGAAAAAATTGGGATCATTAAGCCTGGAAAAGAGAAGGCTGTGTGGAGACCTCCTAGCAGCTTTCCAGTATCTGAAGGAGGCCTACAATGATGTTGGAGAGTGACTCTTCACTAGGGTCTGTAGTGATAGGACAAGGGATAATGGGTTAAAATTTAAACTGGGGAAATTTAGACTCAATATTAGAAAGAAGTTCTTCACTGTAAGTGTGGTGAGGCATTGGAATGGGTTGCCCAGGGAAGTTATGAATGCTCCATCGCTGGCGGTGTTCAAGGCCAGGTTGGACAGAGTCTTGGGTGGCATAGCTTTGTGTGTTAGGTGTCCCTGCCCATGGCTGGGGTGTTGGAACTAGATGATCTTAAAGTCCTTTCCAACCCTAACTATTCTACGATTCTGTGATTCTATCTTTCTTATAGACCCTTTTTAACAATTGAAAAACCTGTATAAGCTCTCTCTAGGGTCTTGTCTTCTCCAGGCTGAACAATCTCAAGTATCTCAGCCATTCCTCTTAGCAGAGGTGCTCCATATCTCTGATCATTTTTGTGGTCCTTCTCTAAATCTGCCCTAATAAATAGCTCATTAGCATACTCTACAGTTATTTTTTTTTCTGTAGAAAATTCAGGTTTCTTTAATTTGTATGTGCAATACAAGGAGTGGTAGAATTGGATTTTATTGACTTCTATTTTCCTTGAACTTAAATAATCAAAGACACAAAGTATAACAGGTTGTTTCATAAGATACAGTAAGCAATACGCAGATATATCTGCAAATTATCAACTAGTTTAGACAAGCATATTCCATTTATCTAACCTTTTCCAAGTTTCACATCTATAAAATAGATTTCCTTGAGGTTTAAGATTCAAAGTTTGCCATGTTATAAGAAAATTTGTCAGAAATGTATCTAAAAGAAATACGTAAGATATTAACTGGCTGGATAGTGTGAGCTTCTTTTTTTGGGAGAGGGGAGGTTCACATGCAGTAAGTATTGAATCAACCACCCTCAGCTGAGATTTTTACAAACATTCCCAGCTGAAATAATGTGCTGCTCCTGGAAGTTATTAGAAGTGGAGATCACTGTTTTAGCACAGCTCTTTATATTTAGAATAACTGCCAGAATTCCTAAAATAATTATAGTTGATTCACCATTCCTGTTATCTAGTTGAGTCAGAAAGCTGGTGTAAGGACATTCTTCTCGGCAGACAGCCATGGGCTCCTGATACAACAAATGTGCCACTTACTGAGTGCAGTGCAACAAAAACCTCCAGCAGCTCTGATTTTCTTCCAGGATAGCTTCTTAACAGATGGCACCTTGTCATTGTCAATGGCTTGCCATTCCAGAGAGCCGTAAGGATCCATGCAGAAACTGACGCTTCCCTTTCTCTTCCTGAGACATCTAACAAAACTATCCAGTAACGACCTCTCTCCTCTCACAGACAATTCCACCTTATGTCAGCTGATTTCTTCCAAGTCACATCGCTTCCATTCTGCTGCAAGTATACCAAAAGGACTTATGATGTTTGACAGCTGAGCCATACACCAGCTAACTGCCATTGGTGAAAGTGAAATACAGAAAAAAAAACCTAGTTTCTGGGGCTGCTTCTGGTCATTCTGCTCAGCAGCATGAGCTGGCTTTTAACATTGCATCAGCCCTGTGAACATCAGTTTAGAAATCAGAGTAGACACAGATAGCAAATAGCTTTGAATCACTTTGAGTGTTAATTAAGCATGAAGTATAGCTGTGGGCTTTATTTCATCCAGACTGGTCATTTTATTACTAATGCACTCTACAGAAAGTCTTTATATCCTTGCTATGGTGGCTTTCTACAACACTGACTGAAGTTCTTATGCTCCATGCTTTTTATTTAAAAATAAATGGTCACAATTAACTTTGATTTGTTGTAAAAGTTGCAAATGGTGCACATTAAGGTTTTTTCTCATGCGGTATTTGCATGTAACTATACCAAAACTTCCCACTGCACACACTGAAATTTTCTCTGGTATCTCATGCCTGAAGTGGAACCAACACATTAACACCACAGTAAATAAGATGAATCACAGGTCAGTCATCCGATAAGACTCTACAGGATGAATCTAAAGGCTCCAGAGACCTTTCTTTTGTTCAGTGAAACCAAAACAACAGTGTATTAAACCTTTCTCAAGATAGTGATAAAATATGATTTCTCTCTTAAACTCCCGGATCTTGTCCAACCTATTCATACAGATGTACCTATCAGTTCAACGTTAGATGGATCACATGCTCATTGGTATATACTCTATTGCCAAAAAAAATTAATTTTTTTTATTCAAAAAATGATAATTTTTACTTAAGTTCATCATCCTATTTCTTCTTTCGACAATATGATTATCATAGAAAAATGCTGATTTGAAATTTAGTGCACTGATATTTACAGAAAATCCTTCATCTACTCAAGTGAAGTTTAGAAGTTTTATGCTATAAGTCACCTTTACAGTTACATGAAGGAATTCATACTATGTAAGCATTTAAATTACAGACAGAGAACAGTTTCTTCTAATTATTTCTAATGTACCAAACCTAAGATCATGATATAATGTTATTACCTCTTCTCACCTTATAAAAATGCTTTCTCAGTTAAATAAGTAATGAAATTTTGGCATACTCCTTCTGCTCACTTAAGCTCTGTCAAAAATAAAACTTTGTAGGTCACTGTATGAAAACCAGTGCAAACATCATATAGTAAAGCAAGTAATCTTGAAAACTTGCCAGATGGCACTAATGCTTATTCATGAATTGCTATAGCAATTTGGTCCCTTAAAACAAAAGTACTTTCCACATTACAAAAAAGCAATAAAAATTATGTTTCACTATCTAAGGGAAAGATATAGGTTACTCAAACTTTCCCATCTCAGGTTAAGTTTACTGTCCATGTTCCTCCTACATCCAGAGCAAGATACAGATGTTTCCAAAGGGTGCTAAATCCCACTGTAAAATAGGAGGGCTTTTGTATTATTTTGAATTTATTAATTACTATTTCTGTGAAATAGTTAACTTTTGCAGGTTTGTTTGTTTCAACTGATTGCTTATTCTTTTGCCTGCAAGTAAGTAGCTACTGCTATTTGAAATACACATACATAGCTGAGACATACATAAATCACCTGCTCATGAGACACAGAATACATAGGGGACTCCTAACCTTCTCAAGAGGCAGTTGATAGCCTCGTAAAATAATTTAGGAAAACTCAAATGTCTTTAGATGCTAATTTTTAGCTAATTAAAGCAAGTTTTAGACTCTTCTTGAGTGTAAGGAAACACAAATTTACATGCAGATGTGGTGCAGAGAAACATATCATAGTGGTGGACTTGGCTGTGTTATGCTAACAGTTGGAATCAATAATCTTAAAGGTCCTTCTTCTCAACCTCAATAATGCTATGATTCTATAAAAGATGTTTAGACATTAAACTATGTGTATTATATAACCCTGTACACCATGAATACATATGTTCAAATGTCACATCTGTAGCCAGTCAGATGGGATTAAACTGATCTAAAATTTCTAAATTAAGCAACTAACTGAATCATATGCAAAAAATTGTGAAAGAGATTATGTGTTCTCCCAAATCAAGACCCAAATAACTTTGGAAGGAAGCAAGAGTAAGCGTTGCGCGCCATGTCCAAATCAAACTATACAAGTTCGATGGAGTTTTGGGCTTAATTTTCAAATTTGAGGGGTTGTGCGTGTTCCAGAAAAAGCAGAAATTTACCATATATATTGTCTTTTTCTTCAATGTTTTCACCCATGCTATCATTTGCAAGTTCTAAATTATTCGTTGCAGAGTGAGATACAAACTTGCCAGTACTCCCAAATGGTTGTTTTTTTTTGTAGTATACTATCTCAGTGCCACAGCTCCTGCTGGGCAGTTAAGGCAATATATTTCATCCACCAGTCAACCTCACATCTCTTTGTAATAGCCTTTACAAGAATATTCTGCACTGCACATATGTACAGTATAAGGGGTTAGTACCGAATTAAGACATCCATGCATATTTTACGTATCCTCATGTGGTCTGTGTATGCAAATTCCCAACATAAACAATGGAGACCTATGACTTGAGTAATCTTTCAAAAAGCAGGCATCTTGACCTACCTGAGATGTCCTAAGGTATCCAAGAAATGCACAGAACTGGTGATTATGACACAGGATGTGCAGAATACCTGTTTACACCTGTATGAGACACTTATAAAAGGCTGACATTGATATTCCTGGAGCAGCAGCTGGAGACCAGGAGGAATAGCTAGGGACTTTCAAAGGGCAGTAAGTATCCTTGTATTTGGACAACCAAATAAACATCTGGAGTGTCTTGTGCCATTCTGGCTCATGCACTTCAGTGTATTGTGCCATTCTGGCTCATGGCCTCAGTGAGTAGAAAGCACCTGATTGACAAAGTCCAGTTTGGCACAAAAAAAATTATAAACAAGTATCAAACAAGTCTATTTCTGAAAAAGAACAATGTCCAAAAAACAATGTATGTCATTGGTTTTAGTCACACAAACTTTGGATCCAAGCATTGTTCATTGTAGTTACTTTGGATCCAAGCATTATTCAATGTAGTGAGAAGCTTTGTGAAGATAAATTGAGTGACAGAACTTTACATAAAATTGCGTGCAACACAGGTTCACCTACCTTGTTCTAAGATAGCTGTAATAATTTTACTTATTTTAATATTTATTTGTGATGAATTGAGACTGAAGAAAAAAATAAATTATGCTTTTATTAGCTTTAGCAACTGTTGGTTTATGTTTGCTTGTTGTTTTTTTGTTTGTTTTTTTTTTGCAGAGCCATATGTTAATCATGGATGGTACAAGGCTGAATCCCACTGCCATAAAGTCTATCCGATTAGCTGGTAGAATAAGCAGTTCTGATTTTGGCCACTTACTAATGTGCCTAAATGCATTTTCTGTGGGGAATGAGATTTTAAAGGAAGAAATAAATATGCATTGTAGGAGCTAGTGTTAAGTGTTTCAGTAAGTTACCTGAACCTCTGGAGAAATTGTTGGCAATTCACATGTATTCTCTAAATTCTTTTGCATACCAATGTGACAGGGATGTAATTGCTCTCCACATGGATTTACTGTAAGCTACAGGCACACATCGTCTATTAACGAAAGTGAGACTTATAGAAGCATCAGTGACTAGGCAGCCAGTAATTTCTCACCCTTATTCTAGCACTAAACACCTTTATAATATAAGAAAAAATGTTTTGCAGTTGTTGGAAACTCAGAGGTCTTGATTTTGTTCTCTAATTTACATTTGTAGTTCAGTTTTGCATTGTGCAGAAATTGCTTCCTATTTCAATTAAAAAAAAAAAATTACACATTTCATCTTATATTTCTTAAGCAAGATGAATCCATGACATGTTCTAATGTCTTAGGTTGCATTTTGTCATGTGGTATAACCAAGTAAACTGCAACCCACAGCAATGTGAAGCATGTAACAAAATCAGGACAAATGGCTTGTGTCCCTGCTGCTCCCCATCACCTCAGAAAGCAAAGGTAGAGATAATTATCTTAAAACAGTGGGTGGAAGCAGTTTATAGGCATTTTGCTGCTGGCATTTCTCAGACGAAAATACTGTCAAGCAAAGCCTGCCATGTAGAGATCATTATTTACTCAGATGTGATTGTATACAGATTGACAGGTATCATTCAGTTGCTGACCTGTAATGTAAATCAGACAAAAATATTGTCAAAGCAAGGTTAATTCCTACTCTGTGATCATTACCAAATCACTGTCAGTATAAAATGATGTTCTCTGTGCAACTGTGGCTATTGAAAAGACATTCTTAGAGTTTCTCATGGTGCATTTGTAGTTCGTTCCACATGATGGAGTGGTGTTTTATTTGCCCTTCTTGAAGAGGATCCTTAGGAAATAAGCTGAACAGTTGGGCAATGAGAGTGACTTCCTGACTCCTGTTTTATGAAGGTAAAACACAATGGAAACAACTTTCTTGTTACTTTTATGAGACTAAGAAGTGTGGATAAACATAAATATTAATCTAATTGACCACACTTTGGAAACTATTTGTCCATGACTGGTGACAGCTATGATGTTCATAAGTAGTCCTATTTTCCAAGGATTATGACATAGAAGTGGAAAGCAGTTCAATCTAAATATATAAACAACATCACAGCATAACATATCCAAGTGACATATTGATTACAACTTAAATGAATAGCTTGAATTAAATCTGGGTTATGCGGTGAGTGGCTTTTTAGACACTGCTAGAAGCATGAAAAGCCTCTTAATGAAATGAAAAAGAAACTCTATTTGAATAAAATTAAATTCTACTTCTGCCTTCTTTCTCCTCTTCCTTCCCTACCACCCTTCTGCACCAGTGCATCTTGAAAGGTTTAAAGAAAACTCGGGTTGTACCTTCAGAAAAAGTATTGAGCAATTTTACATTACTGTGTACTGTAGTGTTATTGTACTTGATATGGAGATGAAGAATATGCTAGTTTGAGATTGTGCATCATTTTCTCTGATCTCAGCAGGAGAAAGAATTTTTCAGAACTGTCACAGCTTGAATATTGATACAAATACAATTATAATACATAGGTAGGAGAGTTAAAAAATTAGTAATCAGTTTTATCAATAATTATGTGGTAATCCTGAGCTCTGACCCCTACTGAGCCATTTAGGAAACTTTCCAAAACAAAATGTGCTATAAGCATGAACAGCTGAATGAATAGCATATCCGTCAGATTGTGTCAAAGAGTAGATGTTTTCTAGAAGAATGTTGAAACAAAATAAGGTATTATTTCTATTCATAACACAGACAGTACTCGAAGATGGGAACTCCCACTAGATACTGCAAGAGTGGAATATTTACCACCACCACTGACATACTAAGAGGAGGAGAAGAGAAGAAAGAGGGGAAGAAGGAAGGAGTCAACTGAAATTATAAGCTCTTTAGAGGACAGGTAGTGCTTGAACTTGATCCCGGTTTGAGGAAAATTTAAGGTGCCCTTTATCCAGAAATATTCCAAGGAATCCCAACTGACAGTTCCTTTAAATGTTTGTTTAAATGTTGAGGCACTCAAGACTGCTAGGCCCTTTTAAATTTTTTTCATGACTATGAGGATATACTTCAATACTAAAATCCTTATGAACTACCGTAGCCCACTAAAAATCAAACTGACACTTTGTATACAAGAAATTAAATTTTGACACAGCCATTGGAAAAAAAAAAAAAAAAAAGATTCCTACTGGCTTTTAAAAGGGTGGATCTGGTATTCTACAAGGAAACAATCACCTTCCACTTGAGTGACAAGATATCTAAAGCTCTTCTGAGTAAAATGGGATATGTATGGAAGTGGTGTCTAGTCTGAGAAGACTATACAGATCAAGTGCATACTGAGTGCACATTGAAATATCTGCAAATGGCCATGGATATTCAATGTCATTCCATGATCCCTTTCAGTACAGTCATTAAAAATATTTTTTATATCTTCTATAGATATGCTAAAGATGAGTTTCTCTTTTCCTTGGACTTTCTGAAATCCTGTTTATATTTTGTCCAACAATAAAATTTTTCTCTTTCTTATCTGACTTCTGTGATGTTTGACTCTTTGAATCATAAATCTAGAGATGGTGACCACATCACTTCCCTGGACAGCCTGTTCCAGTGCTTGACAACCCTTTCAGTGAAAAAATTTTTCCTAATATCCAGTCTAAACCTCCTCTGGCACAACTTGAGGCTTTTTCCTCTTGACCTATCACTTGTTTCTTGGGAGAAGAGACCAACATCCAGCTCACTGCAACTTCCTTTCAGATAGTTGCAGAGTGACAAGGTCGCCCCTGAGCCTTCTCTTCTCCGGACTAAACAATCCCAGTTCCCTCAAGCTGCTCCTAATAGCACTTGTGCTCTAGATCCTTCATCAGCTTCATTGCCCTTCTTTAGACGCATTCCAGCACCTCAAAGCAGCCCTTGCAGTGAAGGGCCCAAAGCTTAACACAGTATTCAAGGTGCGGCCCAATGTGTCTCTTTTTATGAATAGTGCTGATCCCTTTCAGTCTATATATTTTGGTGAATTTGTGACTCATCAGCAGAGTATGTCTGTTTATTTTCTACATCAGTTTTCTGAAAAAATAAGCAACTAAACTACAAATAAGTTACATATTTCTGTGGAAAAGGTTAACACATTATAAGATTTTAACAATTTATTATCCAAAGAAATCAGATCTAAATGAAACACTGTACAACTACAATTCTTGTTCACTATAATGAATTTACTATTCAGAGATATTTTAAACATAGAAAGAGAATTTATCTCTGAAAAACATTTTTATTTCCAGAAATTACATTTTGAGTAACAGAGTCAAAAATATCATGCTTGCCAAATGGATAGCAGTTTTCAGTCTCAAGAACTATCTCTTTTCTCACTTGATAAAATCTAAGCAATATTCTTATATAAATAAGATTACGTGAAAATAAGCTCACAGGGCAACCTGTTGCATTTTACATGATTCAGCTTTGATTTGATGGGCGTCTTTTTTCCTTCCAACATTATTTATGCAGTCTGTTTAGCTTGCTTTACAGGCATGGCAGCATTCATAGGGTAGAGCTATGGAACCAAACCGTAATAGATGTAATACATCAATACATTTGAGTTGAACAGCTTTAATTAGGCCTTCCTGGTCATTTCATCAATTCAGTGGAATACCACTGGGATCTAGATAACACTATGCCTTCTGTAGTGCATGAGAATTACAGCACTCCTGCCCCGCTCTGCCAGTCACATCACAAGGTTAGACAATCAACATTAACTCATACAGTAAAGTGTCTGTATTTCAGAACATAAATTTGCCCCTAAATCTTTGAGACCCTAAAGTCTTTCCAACCTTAATATGTTTTTTAAATTCAATCTATCATGAAATTTCCTGATGCAGTGTTCTGTTATAGCTTAGCAGCAAATTAAAGGCGTGCTTTACTTGAAGATTTATGTTTGTCAGATATAACAAATGTATTTGTTGCACTAGTCTGGAAGATAGGACCTGCTAAAACTTGCAGACAAACTCCAAAGAATGCTGTTCTGCTACTGCAGTTGCCCTCTTGGTTTGCATTCCGTTTGAGATCTCTTTGACAAACACATCATGTGGGATTTAAATAATCCTAAATCAGATAATCTATTCACATGCATTAACTACCATTCAGGACAAATTATTAATGTTTAAAAACTTTTTGAATATCTGCAGTGTTGTTTAAATTTTGTACTTTTCCTGTTTGTTTAATAAAAGGTAATGTAAAAAATATCAAAATCCTTCATCAGAATAAAAATAATTTAATTACAATAATAAATATTTATGTCATATAAGCAGATGGCCATGCTATGGCAACTTTTAGAGTTCTGACTTTTTTTTTTAATGGACAACAAAATAGACAATTTTTTTTTTGATGCATTTCTATGTAATTGAGCTCTCAAATTTTGAGATGGATTTCCAGCAATCAAGGGATAGATATACAGAGACTACAAGCAGAAAAGAATAAAGGTTTGTAAGTGCAGAAGAAAGTAATTTGCTTAGCTATGCTTGGAAATTATTGTAGATGGTAAGGATGATACAGAATAAGCCTGTGATTCCTTGTGGGCACATCCACATACCAGTCATGCATGAATATGAAACAGGGCCAAACATGCCTCACTTTTCTTTCCTTTAACTAGTTCAGGGACCCACATAGATGAAACTGCCTTGTCACTGGCTTAGGCCCAGGCTTTGAAATACACTGTACATTGAAATCTATCCTGCAATAGCTTTGTGCTACTTGTCTCAAAAGCAAAGATAGCTTCATTATCCCTACGGCGTCTGAAATTTCTTCTTCAGTTGCAATGGCAATTTAAGAATATTTATTTTGCTGTGTAAAACCTGAACTATTGGGTAGACAACAAATTAAAAACAGATAATAAATTCAGATATATTATTGTATTTCCTTCTATCACATAGAAATTATGTAAGCTGTGTAAGTGCTCTTAATAAAAATAAACAAAACCAAAAAGATGGAGAATGTCAGCAAATTATTTCAATGCAATCATAACTGGGTGTCATTTCATTTGTCCTTAAAGATTGCAAAATTGATTAATTAGAAAATGAGGCATACTAGATGAAACAGACTGTATACCTTGGTCACACAGCCTCCCAGCATATTCAGGATACTTCGTCTTGTTTATTTAGACACAAAGGATAAAACAAAATTCATAGAATAGAAGACTATTTGAGGTTGGAAGGGACATCTGGAGGGATATCTTTTAATGTTCAGGAGGAATTTCCTTTGTTCCAGTTTGTACCCGTTGTCTCTAGTCCTGTCACTGAGCATCACTGAGAAAAGCCTGGTTCCATCTTCTTTCAACCTTCTCTTCAGGTATTTATACAAAATGATAAAATTCCCTGAGTCTCCTCAGCTCTAGGATGAATAGTATCTCATTCTTTCCTCCTCTGATTTAAATTAATTAATTAAATTCATTTTCTCAAGTTGAATCTTTTACTTATGACAGTAATTGCTGAGGAACCACCTGAACCAATGGAGAACAAGCCTTAAAAGAAACATCAAAATGGTCAAGTGCAGTGGTGACCACACCTGAGCTGGTATTGGTGCCCAGTAACTCCACATAGCACACTACCTCTCCTGTCTTGAGTGATCATCATAACATATGGAGCCCAAAGTCATGGACTAAATTATCTCAGTAGATATTTTGTGGAAATCTGTGGACATTTACAGAAATTTTACAGACATTTCATGGGGATGGTCCTCAGACTGAGGGAATGATATCTGTGAGCTTTATCAGAGGATGGGAGGGGTGGTGGTGAATAATGAGGTAATGTGTTGAAGAGTGTGGAATCTGAACATGACATAAATGGTATGGAATAAGAGTCAGAGAATGTGCTGATTTTGGCTAGGATAAAGTTAATTTCCTGTACATGGGGCCATGTTTTGGATTTGTGCTGAAAACAGTGTTGGGGGCCTGCCCACGGTAGGTGGGCTGAAACTAGATGACCTATGAAGTCCCTTTCAACACAACCATTCTACATTACCCCTATCCTTATTCTTATTCCCTATCCTTATTCCCTGTCCTTATCTAGGCTCATGAGCTTTTTGTCATTTTTTCTTTCTCCCTGTCCTGCTGAGAAGAGGGAATGACAGAGTAGCTTAGAGGGAACCTGTCAGCTAGCTAAGGTCAACTCACTGCAAAAGACATAGATGCTTTTCAGTCTGCTAAAATGATCCTATACTGCAACGTTTACATTGGCTCCAGATATTGTAATGCATAGTCTGCCGTGTGACTGTGAGCTGAGTCTGAAATGTATAGCAAGGTAATGCTGCCTTCAGTCCCATATAGATTCTGGAAGAATCAGTTTCTTGACCTTCTTGGAGAGTTCATAAAGGAAAGTAGTCTCAAGTTTCAGGCAGGCTGTATTTTTTAGATATTCTTTTGCACACAATACAGTTATAATCTATTCAAATTGTCTCGGAGATCATATTCTTTAAATATGAAATGTTCTAATTTGATATTTATTTTCTCTACAGAAGTAGAAAGGATTAATCTGTAATAGCCTTGATGAAGACACTCAAATTTTAATGACTACAACCTTAACAGGATTTGAACAATCTGCTGTCTTTTAACTACGATACTGACATTCATACATAAGTCCTCCTAGTCTTTGCTTGCAATTATTTAGAATTTACAGATATATTATTTTACTCTTACTATAGGTCTCCTATATTTTTCCAGTTAATGAAACAGAAAGATACTAATATTTCGTTATTGCAGTTCTTGATAGTTAGTAATTTAATGCAAAGGTCAAAAATATAAAACTGTATATGTTATAGCAGTTCCTGTCAGGGAATTCTAATTAAAATCACAGCTAATTTATTACACTGCATATAATTCTTCCCTCAGTTAAAACAGCAAAGAAGAATTCAGCAGAATTTAGCAATATCTTTACTTTTCACTAGGTGATATTTAAAATTATTTTATTATGCATTAAGATCCCTCGTAACTTGCCTTACAAAGTAATAAAAGCCCCACTAAAATATAACTCAAATTCAATAACTTCAAACATACAGAACTATTTTTGTTCTTTTGTAATTAATTTGAATAAATGAATATCAAATATCACAAAAAAATACACATACACAACTAACATCACGATATCTGAGTAATTATTGTTCTTCCATCACAATAGTTGTCATGGGTTCAGCAGCAGCAGTCATTTTTTCTTTTTTGTATTTTTATATTTTCTTTTTTCACAGAATAAATGTTTAGAATATGAATTCCTTAAATCTACAATTCCCCATATCCTTAATACTGAAAGTACACTTGTTCTGATGTTGCTAGTGTCCAAAATGTGTCCATCTATGACTTCAGCAATTTTGCACTGCTGAAATCATTTCAGAAGCTTTTGGCCACTCTGTGGGTTGAAAAGGAAGGGCAAAGAGCATGTTGAGGACTGTGAAGTGGGGTCTTTCACTGCCTGATAAATCTCCTGAGAAGAGACGATCCCAGGCTCAGAGTGATTGACAGCTCCTGCAGCTTTTGGACCTGAACAGCTGCTCATCGCAGGTGAGCTAAAAGGGATCCTCTAATTATTGCCGCATTAACAATCAACTGGTTCTGGCTAGAAGGGACCACAACTGAGAAGGCTCTTTGTAAGCTACTTAAAATTTTTCATAGACCACATGCCGTCTGCACTCTGCCCTTTCTGACATTAGACAGTTTAGAAGCAATAAAATAGTGCTATGACTGCTAAGTAATTAAATTATGCTAGAGAACTACAGTAAAAAGTTTATTAAAACTGCTCATTGTGAAGCAGAAGCCAATTTTATATAAGAAACAAGGAAATATTGGAGGCAGTTTAGCTTTATTCTTAAGGTTGAATGTTGCCTTAAGTTCTATTCTGAACCAGGATGGCAAAGATTATTTACAGGTGTTTAATACATTGCAGTCTTTGCAGAGAGAGGAGGAAGACAGGCAAAACCTGACATACACTCTTATACAATCTGGAATAGTGGCATGATAAGGATGAAGAAGGTAAAATAAATATATGTAGAGATTTACAAAGCAACATGGAATACTTGTCTGACAACTTGAATATTTGACCTTCTAATCGTTCCAAACTGAGGTTTCTTTTCTCTAAAAAAAAAAAAATCCTCACATATATTATTTATGGTAAGGCAAATGTAGACTTAGCATAATCACAAAACTTTAAAATAGCAATTTATAAGTTCATAGTAAATAGAATAAGAAACCATATTAATTTAAATCTCTGATAGTTACAATAATATTTAATACCATTAATCAAGGTCAAAACACGTTCA
Source organism: Forpus xanthops (assembly GCA_032466535.1). Taxonomy (NCBI): domain Eukaryota; kingdom Metazoa; phylum Chordata; class Aves; order Psittaciformes; family Psittacidae; genus Forpus; species Forpus xanthops. The sequence continues at coordinate 13,777 of JASSUY010045297.1, forward strand.
TTGAGTTTATACATCGTATAACTGTAAATGTAAACAAAGTTTACAAATTTTGACTTTTTCCTGTCTCTATGAAACACTGCAACAGAGCATTGGAAATAATGTATTTTGCGAAGCACTTTTGCTCTCCAATAAGGATATTTATTATCTCAGTTTTACATTACCTGTTGTGAGATATTACTAGAGGTGACTGTGGAATTTCTATACTAACAGGTTTTCACGATTTGGTTGGACAAAGCTACAGTTTATGTGACCTATTCCCAGCAATGTTTCCACTTAAAGGGAAGTGGGACTGCATGACTTCCAGGGCTCCACATATTCATCGTCATTAATTACATAATTAAGGAAAATGTTTTGGAAATATGTGCAACATATAGTAAGACAATACTCACTGAATTCTTTGCAAAACAGGAAAACAAGTACAAACATACTTTATTTACCATAATGAACTGCAGAACTTGGTTTTGTTTATATATATATATTTTAGATCTGATACATTTAGAAAACAGTACTACCTAAACACTGCCCTCAGTTTTCAGGAACTTCTAAACAGGCCAAAAGACAGTCCTTTCAAAATAAATAAACTTCACTTAAAAATAATTCATTAGGCAATAGGAGTACAACCTTATGTACATCAAATTGACATATTGTGCCTGTTTGGTTTGTGCTTTTTTTTTCATTTGGTTCATTTTGGCTTCGATTTTGGTTTTTTTCAGATTATCTCTACCATTTTAGGAAAACCACTGAATATCCATACATATCAGTTTTCACATTTACAAAAGAAGTACAATAAAACTTTTTTTTACTTGAACTGTTGTTAGGATAATTAGCATAGCTACCAGGTCTAAAAAAGACTTTGTTATTTCAAGCAATGAGTCACAGAATCTAGATATCCTATTATCTTCAGTCTGATTTTTACCTGAATACATAATACAATATGAGATTATTATCATCAAACAAGATGTTCTACTATATTTTGATTCTCCTACTAACAGGAGGCTAGATTTTCGTATTGGTTTGATTTGATGTTTTTGTGTAGCTTTTTAAAAGCAAAAAAAATATGACTAAATGAGAACTGGGAAGCTGTCAAAGTTTCTTTACACAATGTTAATGGCACCCAGAAGTGGGTACCTTGGAATAATCAGAACTATAGTAAATATAAGATTCCTTATGCATTTGCTGCAGAAAATGCAGCTTTTCAAGACCTTCTTCCAGTTTAAGTGAATGGCATACATTTGGCTTAATATCAGGTAAACTTAAGGTTAATCATACTTTCAGCTACCATAGAGTGATGGCACGCAGAAGCTGAAGTAAGACTTTGCATTTAATGGTTGAAATACTATTTGCTACAAACTGAAGCAGGTTTGGCAGCTGAATGATGTATTTCTGGAAATGAGAAGATGTCCTAGAAGTAACTTATGGCTGTTTCTAGAGATTTATTAAAGCTAAGTTGACACTTGCATCACTGATAGTGGTAATTTCAGAGCTCTTGAAATTCTATTGGCCCTAACATAATGAAACTCCCACCTTGTATGTATCTGTATTCTGTGGCATGTAGCATGGGCTCATGGCTCAGAATGGATATCATTGTGAGCTGAAGGAATTCACAGTAGTAGCTGAGGGCTTAAGAAAAGATAGATATGATAGTCAGAACCAAAAGATGGCTCTATGCATAGACAATGATAACAGTTATTTGGACAGTTAATAAAACTTAGGGTTCTGTAGGATGAGAGCAGCCTCATAACTAAGCCAGTTTCCTTACAGGATTTTTTTTATTTTATCCTCTATCACAGCAAGAATTTATATTATGCCCTAAAACAAATCAAATCCAGTGCACATAAAAAGTACCATGAAATGTGCTTAGAAAAGTCTTGCTGAGGCAGAAATATGTGCATATTTATGACACAGACAGCCATGGGCTGTACAAATGAAAGCTTTGCTTATAATCCAAATAATGTTTTTAACAGTATTTTCAGATAAGAAGGATGTGTGTTAAACTCTGATCAAAAGTATCAAGTCTTTAGGCTTATTCAAAATGTGGATGGCCCACATGAAATGGGATGATTGCTGTATGCTAAAACGCAGCAGAATTGTTAATGAATATCAAGTGAAATCACTGGAACGTTCTACTGCTTTCATCCATTTGTCAAAAAAAAGAAAAACAACCAAACACAAATAAAACCAGAAGATCTCTGCCTCCTTCCAATGATTTAATAATCACATGCACTTGTAAGGTGCTTGAAACTTCACAGACATTAGAAGAATAAAGCTAATCCAGTAAATGGTCCTGAGGAGACTGATCACCCCTGGATAAAGAGGAAATTGGTAATCAGAAAAATAATTAAAACTCTCTGTGAACTTGGAGTTATTACAGAGGGCTGGAACCTTTCATTTACAAACTCTGTCCTTGATTAAGCTGTGGATCATGTCAGGAAGGAGATAAGCGATTCTTCCCCAAAGATGCTGAGTAGTAGGAGAATGGCAGGGAGAAGTACGGGCAAGTAGGGGCAAGGAGAGGGGGAGTAATATTTTGAGGAAACTAGTTTTGAGGCTGTACTTATCATAAAGATTTTAAGTCTGGCAAAGTTAAAGTCTTTCTTGGACAGTGTTTCAATTGATTATTCTTTATGCAATTAGTCACATAGGCTTTGTTTTTTCCCCAACCTTATTAGATGGCTTTGGTGGTGAAGATTTTACTGAAACAAACTTCTTTCCAGTAACATTTAGCTACTGCACTTGTTCCAAAGTGCTTCTTGGCTGACAAATTTCTATTAATTTCATTTAGGACTAATATAATGAGGACCTTGTGTTTAAATAATACAAGGAGCCTGTATGAGCCTCTGTGCTACACCTGGAAGCTGCAGTCAGGTTTCAGTTAGAAGGGCAGAAGAAGGACAAAATGTCAAAATCCAGTGATAGACTCATGGCTGCAGCTTCTGCATGGAATGGACTTGTGTTTATGTTCTTCAATCTGCAGACTGCCTCAGTATTTCACATTCTTCCAGAACAATATTCAGTTTACTAAGTGAATGAGGAAAAGGATGGGGTATCCATTCTTCCAGGACTCTGTAGTCATTACTTTTCTGTTTGAAGACATGCCATTAATAGGAATTATCTAAAACTAATAAATGATTTCTGAAATTACAGAAAACTACATGTGCATAGACTTCACATGTTCTCAGTTGAATGTGGCGTCATATGATTATTTTAATATTCTGTTCAGAATACTTAACAAAAGTATAGTTGCCTTTTGCTACATTGTATTTTTTTTTAGTATAGGCTTTGTACAGACTTGTTTCTATTAGAGGTAATCACCAAAATATTTCTCATTCCTTTTCTACTCCTTTATGGTCTATAAAAATACATCACGATATTTTCACCACTTTTTCTTTTTTTTTTTTTTTTTTTTAATTTAATGAATAGTAAGAAAATTAACAATTTTCACTGAAATCAGTCCAAGCTTATTACATATCAGTTTAATATATTCTATATTCTCAAAAATGTCTGTTAGAATGTCTATAATGGGAAATGCCCTAGTTTAATTTAAAAAACTCATGTCATTTAAATCACACAGCTTGAAGTGGTTTAGAGACAGATTCAGCTAAATAGATGCAACCCCTTTTAGGGCAGTTTCATGTCAAACCCATCAATTAATTCACACCAATTAGAAAATGTGCTAATCTTCCAGAGTTTGCAAGAGATCTACCTGCAAATTCAAGCTAGAAAAACAGCTATATCCAATATACAAAAGATAATACCTTTTTCCTACAAGATTTCACACGGTGGTAAGTACTCTTGTGGAAAAGCACACTTGTTACTAGTGAAAACAGAACACAGTTTAAAGGTGACTTGTTTTCTTAAATGGATATAGCATTGAAGGAATCTAATGTATCTCCTACTGAAGGTATATTGTCTTTGAACTTTCCAGGCTTCATCTAGGTACCATAGTTAAATTACAATTAGTGGCACAGTAAAAAAATATAACAAAAAAAATCCCTCATCTTTCAAGGTGATATATTTTAGGGTTGTGGGTTGATAGCAGAATAATTCATAATGTATGGGAACTCAAAGTCAGATTTTCCAAATACTAGCTCAAAATAGGGCCAATCTCCAATTTAGATCTAATTTAGATTTAGAAGGTAATGCATTATTACACTACTTGATGTTTTGGAGCTGCCTAACTTCATTTGACCATTTAACGAGCTGAATTTATGCTGATTTTCACTGGCCTTTACTCTGAGAAAATTATAAATTTGCCAACGGCAATATTTTAAGAAGAGACCTACTGAGATATTTGGGTATAATTTCTCAAATTTTCTTTTTTTTCCTCCTCCATATGAGTGAACAAATATAATCCAGTCTACTCACAACATCCTCTGCCATTTTCTTTCAGACGACGTTATTTTAATTTTTTTTACAATGTGTTCTATGCAAGAAAAACAAGGAAGGAAGTGCAAAAACAATACTTTTTTCACTATCCAACAAGTGATCTGTTCAGGAAGGCAGAACTATCTGCTAAAAGATGTGTTAATTTTCAAATAAAATTTCATGTTAAAAATGTATTAAAACTATGAATGCTTTAATCTGGTTTAAATGTTTTTAAACAAATTATCCACAAGCATACTCTAAATAGCTTTCCTCTGCATGTACTTTCATGAAAGCTTAGCTAGGGAAAAAGTCACAGCTTAATACAAATAGGTTTCACCTTACAGCATCCTTTAGATGATTTGTAAGTATGGATATATATGAGGCACAACAGTATTATGATAAACACCTACTGATAATGTCAGTCACATTTTCTAAGAGTCTATAAAACCCATCATATACTTGGTTAATGTGCATTTTTAAATGTGGTTACTGTAATCAAAATATTAACATTGGAGGGAATAATTTAGCTCTAAGCTTCCTGGAAAGCTGCAAGCTCTTTAGGTCTCCACACTAAAATGCCATACTTAGATTGAGTTTGTATGTTTGTTTGGGTTATTTTTCTAGGCATAGGTATTATCTCATGAAAGAACCTGGAAAACAGAAGCTCTACTTACATAATATGCCACTAATAGCATATTATATCAATGGATGAGTGTACAACTGCTTCTTTACTGGGAAAGTATTTTGTTTGATAGAGATCCTGAGCTCTTTTCTACTGAAAAATGGGCAAAGCACTACTGGAATGTTATTGAAGGAAATCCTCCCATTTAGAACAGGATCATAGATCAGTTTGGGTTGGAAAGGACTTTCAAAGGTCATCTAGTCCAACAGGCTGCAAAGAGCAGTAACATCTTCATCTAGATCGTAATGCCCATAACCACATCCAGACTGACCTTGAATGTCTCTAGGGATGGTGCATCCACCACCTCCCTGAGTAACCCGTGCCAGTATTTTACCAACCTTATTGGCAAGAGTTGTTTCTTCACATCCAGCCAGATTCTCCCCTTTTTCAGTTTAAAACCATTTTTTCAATTAAACATCAGACTAAATCTTCTCTATTAAAAATACAAACCAGCAAAGATAAGAATTGCAAATTGAAAAAACTATTTTTTGAATGGACTTGTGTCATGGGTTCAGCAGCGGCAGTCATTTTTTTTTTCTTTAAGCAGTAGCTGGTGTAGCACTGTGTTATGGATTTTCAGCTTAGGAACAGTGCTGATAACACC
>JASSUY010045299.1:0-69532 GCA_032466535.1 Forpus xanthops
TCCTCCCTGGCAGAGCATGAAACTCAGAAAGTCCTTTGCCAGCCTAAACATTCTAAGCCATAACTATAAACACTGGTATTATCAGCACTGTTCCTAAGCCGAAAATCCAAAACACAGTCCTCACCAGCTACTACTTAAAGGGGAAAGACGACTGCTGCTCCTGAACCCATGGCAGCATCCCATAACATGCATCTGCACTGACAGACCCTTTATGACTCTCAAGAAAGGAGCCTAAGTGGGGTGGAAATAGACTCTCCAGGTGGGACAGCTCCACTCCACGTCATCCCCCAGGTATTTCCATGATCTGTTGTTGGTGCTGCAGATGGATTAGGTTGCCCAGACCTAAAAGAGAGCTTCTTTGTGGCACAAAATGCCTCCATTTGTTAGTTTAACCTCAGAAGTTTTCCCCTGGCAGGGGCTCAAATATGTGCCACAGGAGTGATGGTTTCACTGCTGTCTTCAGGGCTCCACAAGTTTTTCAGGTCTCTAAGTCCAGCCATGCTGTTTCTCTCTGGTTTCCCCTCTGTATTTCCTAATATCTTTGCCTGCTTTTTGGACACCACCATCTACCAAAAGCCATGTCCAGCCCAGGCAGCTCAGCAAGTGTTGCCCCAGGTGCACCAGCTGAATAAGATGTCCAAAGCTGCGAGCAGTGACCAGCCTGGCCCTCCCAGGGAATAAATAAGAATACAAGAGTGTTACATTCAGGTGGCTTTATCAAGGATCGACCTCCTATTTTTTTGAGCTGCCCTTTGCGTGATCATTTTGTTTCTAGCTTTTTCCTACCTTCCTCGCAGCATTGCTGCCTGTGATAGAGCCCTGCCAAAAACCTTTGGGGACAGTGGGCACTGCCATGTGCTGCGGCTAGCCAGGGCAAATAAGCTGGTAGACGGTCTGAGACACTTTCTTTCCCTAAGTGAGGGGGATTTAGTGAAGCTCAAAAGTATCTGCCAAAGCTGCATTTAGCATAGGGAGCTGATTGCAACAGTCACATTACTCATTGAAGGTTTATAAATAAAACCAGCCCAGGCGCAGTTTCTCCTGACACCGAATGAAGGGATGCAAAGAAAGGTCCCAGTATACTGTCCTTCTAAGTTAGTTGAAGCTTTGCTCTCTAACAGTCTTCACTTAACATGCAGGTGACAGTGTCTATCATGCCACAATGGGTAGGTGAGTTTTAGGGGAGTTTAACATGTCCTTTCCTTAGCAAACAGGTCAGGATTAACTCTTTTGCCTTCCTTGGCTGCCCAGAGCAAGTGGATTTCCTGGCTTGTCTTCTGCTGTCACTTGACTATACTGGAATTAAAGCTGGATGTTTGCTTTTGAAGTTTGCTCCTGGACTGAGCTCAGGAGGCAGGGCCAATATTCACTGCCCCACACTACATCTGTGTCTGACCATGGGCATGCCTCTTGGGGCAGAAACCTTTGGCTGTCCCAGTGCATACCACAGAACACTCAGAAACTGCTTCCTTAAATACCTACTGAGCAGGAGATAATACTGATCAGTGGAAGCTCTTTCCTCTAAATAGCAAGCTGACACCATGGTATTGAAGTGTCTGATGTGACAGTGATCATATAGTAGTGAAGGTCTGGGACTCAGTGGGGATGCTGCTGTTTTGCCCCTGTACCAAGCAGGAACAGGGTCTGTGCTTTTAGCAACATGTAGACAGTTTCCTTTGTAAAAGTCAGCATTTGTAACAGCTGCTCATAGTCTTGCCTCTGGAGTACCACAAGGTTTGGGCTTTTTCTCCTTAAAGATGATCCCGGGTTCTGTGTTTTATTGATTGCAGGCACCAGTTTTCAGCTGAGCTGCAGTGACAGTAAATTGAAGCCAACTGAAAGCAGTATTTCTTTTGGTTATCCTTTACAAATGTCCCCAGAGCAGCTGATGAAGCCCAAGGGGTCATGGGCCTGTATGCTGCTCTGGGTGAGTCTGCTACATGGTCCCTATTGGGATCATGTGCTTCCCAGCCACCAGAGCCAGAAGGACCACAGGCACTCATGGTGCATTGTCCACCCCAAAGCAGCTAAACCACTGTGGGATAAATGAGAACATTTAGGTGAAAAGGAAATGTCATGCAGTGAGAAAACTTGCTCAAATAGATGTACATCTTCTTCTTGCCTAATGGAGAAAGACACATAATGGTTTCCAGAGCTCAGGAGCTGGATAAAAGCAGAGCACAGAGTTGGTGGAGTGACAATATCTGTTAAAGAAAAAACAGACATGGCTTGGGCTGTTGGGCACTTGGCCCAGCGCTTGGCCAAGAGGAAATCAGCTGAGCTGCCCTGGAATTGGGACCAACGGTATTCAATTCTCTTTCTTGTCAAATGCCCTAAATTAAAAACAGCATAAAAAGCTTTTAAGGAATGTGCTCACTGACAGGTTAATGTAAGTGGCTGTGGAATCATTTTCTACAGATAGGTTTATATCAGGAAAGAAATTACAACTTATTTCATTGCGGGTATTTTACTGTTACTGCAGAATTTCCTGCTGCACTTATCTGTAAGGAGCAACTTTCTAAGTAGGCATCATGTGGAAGCCAGTGGGAAAGCAGGTCATTGTGGCTGTCCAGCTATGTGATGGATGCCCCAACCCCTGCATCTGTGCCAAGCTGGGACAGGGCAAATGAAGGGTCAGCAGGGCCTCCCTTTGCTGCAGTGGTGAAACCAACCTCTCTGCTCAGACTGCCAAGTGACAACCCCAGACACCAAACATGCCTTTGTTTGCATCCTCCATACATTCTGTCCTGTTCTGCTGACACAGAGACACAGCATTGTCCTCATCCAGAGATGTGTTGCATAAATCCATTGCTCATCTTACATTTTATTGTAGAGTAAGTCCTCAGAAAATGCAGTCTGAAAGCAGAAGCTATGCATGAGATTTAGCTTCTCCCTTAAATGATCGTTTTTGACAATCAGACTTGAAGAATTCACTCTTTTTTGGAAGTGTTTTTAATTAATTGGTTTAAAAATTTTTAATTTTGATTCTTATAAAAGGTTAATCTGAAAATGGAGTGAAACAGATATTAGTCAACTGAGTATTAAGCTTTAGAGCTTTTGGGGGTTTGGGAGAAAGCCAAAACAAAACCAAAACCCAACTTAATTACAACTCAAAATATTTTATCTTCAAATTTTCAATTTTAACATCATACAAAAATCACTTGGGTCAAATTTCTGAATAATAATATTGCACTTTTTTAGCTCTGGATGCCCAAGTCATCAGCACAAACCACTTATGATCTGTGAGGCCATGATGAAGTAATTTGTGGTTGCTCTGTGAAACCTATTCCTTACATTGCACTTCCATTCAAAATAGGACTTTCATCATTTTGCCCAATTCCGTGCTGTTTTTTTTCATTGTAGTTAACTTCATGGCCAAGTATGGAGAGCTCTCAGTACCAAAGTTTCAGGAATCCTAAGGTAGTGCCAAGTTTAATATTTATGTCCCTGGATTTATAAAAAAGGAGACACCACTCATAATGTTGTTTATTATTACAATCTAAGAAATTTCAGCAGTAGTGTGGACTTAGCTCAGTTCTAATGAATTGTAGTGGAAGCCCTTTCACTGAGTCCATCAGGCTTTGTATCAAGTCATCTTTGCATCTGAAGATGTACATCAGCTAAATACAATCCAGGATAGAAAAAGGTCAGCTTCTTTGGAAGGGAAAGGTTAAGAGCGTACATCCTTTTATGCCTTAATGTGCACAATTTTTTAAAAGCTCATCATAAGTAATCTTCTTTAGTACAGATTTGACCATTTCTTTTCTGCCTGGAGATCACTAAAAAAAAAAAAGCATTATGGAAGAATATTAAGGGATATTTGTCTCAAGTGAGATATGAGGAATAAAAAGAGCTTGGGCTTGTTAATACTTGGAGTTGTTTTTCCAGTAGGTAAATGCTATAAGTGCAAAATCAAAGGATTTCAAATAAATGAGCCAGAGGGAACTCCCTTTGAGAGGAAGAGTGGAACCAGAAGCCTGCCTCGGCATTTCCAGTAACTATCTGTGTCACCGAAATTTCTACTGTGTGGCCTTGTTGTTTAGCTATGTTTCACCCAGATTTGCATTTGCAATGCTTTGGCTGGCTTCTCTTTAAGAAGTATTAGCCCTTGTGAGTCTTCTTTTTTATTTATTTATTTTTTTTTTAATAAAAAAGAAAGAATTGTTCTTAGTGGTTTGTTGGCATCATTGTAAATTGTGAAGGCCTTCCCTCTATACACCTACTGCAATCTGGAATTTATTTCCATTAGTTTAATGGAAATTGTAGTACAAGTATGGAGTTACAAGGAGGCGAGTATGGCAAAAGACAAACAAAGGTGTCTGCTGCCAGGAATGCCATTGAATTCTGACTGGGTGCTGGTAGCATTTTTGTTGCTTCTATGGTAGTCATTGAATTGCTAGAGAATTTATTCCTTGTGTACCTGATTTGTATCTACCTTGTTGAAATTTAACTTCATGCTTTTTTGTCCTATAGTTCTGGTTATATTACCCTGTCCCCAGGTTTTTCTTTAGACCAATCCTATTCCATCTTTCACTGCTCCTTTCCTAGAAGACACCTCTCGCCCTTTGTTTACATGCAGGCTCACATGCACACCCACCCAGGATGCTAACAGTTGATACAATTATTCATAGAATACCGGGTTGGAAGTGACCTAAAGGATCATTTTATCCAACCTTTCTAGAAAGAGCACAGTTTAGACAAGATGGAGCACCTCCCTGTCCAGCTGAATCTTGAAAGTATCCAACACTGGGAAATCCACCACTTCTCTGGGGAAATCATTCCAATGGCTGACTGTTCTCTTTGTGAAAAATTTTCCTTTTGTGTCCAGTCAGAATCTTTTCAGGAATAACTTGTACCCATTACCCCTCATCTTCTCCAAGTGACTCTTTGTAAAAAGACAGTCTCTATCTCCTTTGCAGCCACCCTTTAAATACTTGAACATGATGAAAAGGTCTCCATGCCTTCCTAAGCCTTCTTTTCCCAAGGCTAAAAAAGCCCAGTTATTATTATTATTCTTGCTTTCAGCAACACCTTAACACTTCTGAATGGGTTAATCGATATTCTCTGCTTGTCTGGGAGTGGTAAAGGCTGACTGTGCCACTCTGTAATGTCAGATGAATAGTTAAATATTGGTGTATTTTCATCTGATTAAGTCCAAGGCTTCCAGCAGATCCCAGCTCCTTGCTCATGTATGCGTGCATTTTTCACAAACCTGAGCCTGTGCTGTACAATGACCATTCAAGGCAGAGACTCCTTTGTTTCTTCTGTGTCTTTAGACTAATGCTATACATATTTGTTAGGTGTTAATCATTTTTACAGTCATCTCTGTGTGATTCCTTCTATAAATAACAATATCAGATCTCTCTCCTATCTTGTTTACCATAGCTAATGCTTTACGTTGGGTGTCTCTAAGAGAGCTGTAGCCTAAATGAAGATAAAGACATAAACATAAGACATAAAGACATAACAGAGATAAAGTCATAACATAGTCTTGGTTTTAATAAACTATGATTTTCTTTGTTCTGCTTCAAATCAAGCCCTTCAAATAATCTTTTTATCCAGTGTCTATAAATACTGTACATTGGTGAAGAAAAACAGGTGCTAGTTGCAGGCTTAAAGCTGCTGTAGTAGGCTTTACATATATAATTCCTGAGGTGTCTGAATCATCAATAAATGAAAGTCTCCAGGAAGGGTAAAGGGCTGTGAACAAGTGACTGCAGAGTGGGCCTTGGAGATATGAAGTTGGGAGGAAAAGTTGAAAATATGATGCGTCTCTTTCAGTTTGACCTCTGCCTTTAATAATGTTTGGCAAGTCTGCCTGGAAGATAAATTGGTTCATATTAGAAAATAGGTCTGATTTATTATGAAATTGATTGCAGCCCTGTCCTGCGCTGAAGGCATTAGTGTAATAACGGCATCGGGTGCCTCAGCTCTTTACTAATGGACATTCCTCAGACACTTAGCAGCTGCCAGGCTTTTTTTACCCACAGCTAATAGCATCCAAACTGCACATCCCTGCTGGTCCCTCCTCTTGGACACAAAATCCATTCAAGGCAGGGGTGTGTCAGGGAATGCAGGTTGGGTGCTCTTAGTGGGCTCAGGTCTTGGGAGCCTACAACCATATCCTGCTCCATCACCTTCAGGTAGGGCAGGCTGAGATGCCTGGGGGCAGCTAGCATTTCTCAGAACGTGCAGTTCTGTAGGAGAAGGGCCAATGCAACGTTTGCAACCAGCACTTCAAATTACTAAAGCATTGTGTGTGGTTTGGTTATGACTGTTTTCTGAAAATGGATGGGGTTACTGGAAATACGGAGAAGTATCCATCAAACATCTTTTCCTTTGGTGATATTTCAAAGACTTTAACCACAAAGAAAACCCATCACCATATGTAACAAGGTAGTTTCAGTACTTTTTTGCAAAGCCACATATTCACCCAAATATAATCACTCAGTGACCACAGTTGCAGTGCACTTTGCCTCAAATCCCTTAGTGCAGTGGAGAATAAACACAAATGAGCAACCCAAACATAGTGGCCACTCAGGCCCTGTATTGGGGTCTTTCTACTTTGGGAAACTCTGATCTACTATTTACAGTATAGATACAGATGTAATAAGCACAAAAAAGAGCACACCCGGTGTCAGAAGTCACTCCCTTATATTCGCATTGTTCTTGTTGAGTATTTATCCTGACCCTTACCCTAAAGAGCAAAGGATTTTCCAGGTTTTAATTTGCTATAGTAGCAGTTAAGACTCTCAACAGTTGTGCTTAGAAATCACTGAATAGCAGATACTGAAACATTTAGTGGCTGGTTTAAGCAACATTTTTTCGATATGTTTGAAGGAAAAGGGTTTTCAGTGATTGAAATGTGCCTTTAGATATTTTGCAAATTATAAATTTCAATATGAAAGTATCGTGCAGTTTGAAAGGAAAGCTCATTGCAAAGGAGGCTGTAATTGGACAGAATTGAAAACAAACTTTTCAAAATAATTGAAAACAAACTGATTTTATAATGAAGGAAGGTTAAATTTTTATAAATGTTTTCCAACAGCAGCCTCCAGTCAATCACATACTGGCTCTCTTTTTGCATAAATTACTTTTCAGGTTGTGACAATACTTGCTACACCACCTCCATGGTGGCCCATGCACCTAACAGTGACACAAGATTGTGTGACTATGCTTTTGCCACCCACTTTAGTTGCATTTTGATGTATGAAAAAGCTGTACAGTATTACTGCCTTGCAGCAAGGAACAACTGAACAACATAAACTTTTGCAGAGAAAAATTGTTTCTACAGAAGCACTCAAACCAGCTTTGGGGATAAAGTTTTTCTCCTTCCTATCCTAGCAAAAGCTAAGTCACATCTGGCAACAGCTGCCAAGAAGCCTAGAGACAGTAATGTGCATGTTATTGAAGCAAAATGCCTATGTGGCCAAGAGCCACAGTCGTCAACTACACCATTTATGTCCTCCTAGGGTTGAGGTCTAGGGCTCACTAAGGCTGCCATGCCCTGGGTGTGTTCACCAAAACACATTCCTCTCCAGTATGGATGTGCTTGAGCTAAAGCCCATACCCTGCTCATTTAGCAAGTAGTCCTGGGAAGCGTTCACCACAGATAGACAAAATGAAGCATTCTCATCACACCACCTCCAGTGGCACCAACCAGATAATGTATGGATATGAGTGAGACAGCTGGGAGCACCATATATTTTCCAGATTAATTTTCATAGGGTAGCACATTGGCTGAGAAACAGTTCTGAATATTGTGAATAATTTTCTAGCATCCCTTTATCAGTCTTGTGCTTTTGTCATTAACACCTTCGATTAGCAAAAACTCGAGAGTCTGAGATGTTCCTTTGAACAAACCACGACAGAAAGGTTACAAATTTTGGAAGCAATGTCATGGAGTAAATTTTACAATGCGTCTGAGCTGTGGGCTAATTAAAAGACTATCCCAGTACTCTTCTCACCCAATATGTCTCAGATTTGTGACAGCCTTCAAGAAAAGTAATGAATTATGCCACGTGCACCATATGCAATCTATTGATCTCTCTGTGTGTGCATATGCTCTGTGTGTGTATGTGTCCTAGAGCCCATGTTCATGATAGCTTCTTCACAGCTGTGTTCACAGATGAAATTTTCTTATATCAGAGAATTTATAGCAGTGCAATTAATGACTGCAGTCATTTTGCTTCCTTTCACTGCAGGGTTACTACTGTTGTTTAATGCCAGACATCCTAAAAGTCAGAGTTGGACATTGCACTTCAGAGGAAGAGGATTCACCTACTTGCATTGCTCTGATGCACAGAGGTGAGAATTGTCTAACACTGAGCTATTGCTCAGGTCCTGATCAAAGTACCCTAATGCATGCCTTATGGACCCTGTTGTTTCTGTATAATTTAATGTGAAAATGGGACAAATGCTTATGCTTCACTTGACACTGTGCTTTGAGTGTTCCCCTGTCCTTTCGGCATGGGAGTGCTTGTGGTCGGAAACAGTGTCCTTGGTGTTGCAACTAACATAAAAAATCAGGATGTCTCTAAGTTGATTCATTCTTCCCAGGGCATTGTGAAATGGCTTTCTGTTTGCTACTGTCTCTTCCTAAGGCAATGTCTGCATAGGACAAACTTCTTTCAACCAATAGCAAAGCAAATATATAAAGAGCAAAAGGGCAACATATGTTTGAGAAACAAGATCTGGAGTGACCAGAAGACAATAGGAAATTGTATCAACAATTTCAAGCTTTAGCAGTGAAACTCAAAGGTGGAATCTCTGAAATTTCATGGACCAGGTTTTCATTTTTCTTAGTCATTCTCATGGCTGTTGAAGTTAGTGGATTTGGCACTAGATCAACAGGGAAACAAAGGGACAGTTTCTCCCCTACACATGTAGAATCAGAGATTCAAACCAAGACAGATGAGCTAGATTTAGATGAAAGGCAATTTCTTGTTGAGAATATTCATGTGAAAAGTATTATACAGTATTAGTCTTGTGTAAGCTCTCAGTGTAATGAAGGAGAATAGTATAAGCCTTGGCAGGAGCATATCACTAGGACTTGGTTTCGATGAAAAAACCTGGAAACATACACTTAGCTTTCCTACTTGTTGTAATTATCTGGCTGTATTGATCATGGTGTTAAGGTTATCTGACGGGTAGGGTGTGAGCAAGGATCAGGTTCAGTCTGTGAATTAAAACTGCAGAGTGTCAGCTCTAATTTACACACATACAGTTTGAAAATTGTCCTTCTGCAACTGCAGAGCTCCCTGGGACTGATAGAGATAAGCAGCATATGGAGCATGTGCAGTGGGAATGGAGGCACCCGGCACTTGGCATTGCTGCTCTGTATTATGCAAATATCTGGATTATGAAAGAAGGAAACAGGAGTAGAATAAATTGGAGGGGTTTGGTCTTTTCTGCAGCACACATTAAACCCTTAGTGGCTTTAATGAAATTTGCAGACTTGTGGAAAGGAGAACAGGCTCCTCAGCTCTGATTTTAATCTACAAGTGTGCAATACCTTGAAGGCAAGAGATGATTACTGCAGCTTGTGCATGATGTTTTGCACTGCAGGGGTGTCTGTGCACTCTGCACTGTAAAATATGCAGTTCAATATTCTCCAATACCACAACCAGAGCCAACAGTACAAGAAACAGCAGTTTAGTGAACAGGTCTCTCGTTAACATGCCATTGTTCTCTCTGGGGACAAGCCTGTCCCTTCTTCTGCAGTTAGATAGGGAGGAGGCAGGAGGAAGAGTAGATGATATCCAAATGGTTATGTTGTATGTGTATGTATGTGTTGTGTTGTTATGTGTGTTGTTACGTGTACATAGTACACTGTTATACTGCATGGACAAAATACAGAGAGGACCCAACCTGTTCCCTTCAGGCAGCTCATCCTCAGCCCCAGGCGCTTGCTGGTAGAGCAAGGCTGTCCCTCAATTAAAGGATTTTCTGTAGCGTTTCCACTGAGGGCCTTGTGGTGAGATGTTTCTGAGAAGCCCCAGCCCAATCAAGGTTGCAGCAGGCTGGTCCCTATCAACTGCAGTGCTTGCTCTCCATTCAACCTCAGAGCCATCAACTTCCAGCTGATTGCCAGACTCCTCTTCCTTGCTCTGGCTGGCTGAAAAGCAGGGCAGGAGGAAGGGGAGAAGGATACCTGAGGTCCAGAATGTCTTACTAAGACATTCCCTGTTTACCACCTGCTATATTATCTCATCCAGGAGGTGGCTGTATATCAATGAAGACTGATGTTCCAGCAGGGTACATGTTTCATACTTACCTGCCCTGCAGGGGAGATATGGAAGTCAATTAGCTGTGACCTGTTGAAAGGTCCTCAGAATAGGTGTTCACTTCACTAGGAGCAGTGACAGAGCAGACCTGAAATCACACCTCACTTCACTGCTGTTCTTTGACTTTCACCATGACTGCTGTGCAGTTGCCTGTCCATTCACAAGCATTTCTTTTTGTGCTTATTTGGGTATATCTTGGCATTTGAGAAGTGTCAATCTGCTAAAACTTCAGTGGCAATAGCTAATCACAGTTAGTTTTATTTTCTGCTGAGCATATCATAAAAGCATATGGCGCAATAGCATAACTTACATTCTCTGGGCCAACAGCATGGTCAGTTCTGCAAACCTCCCCCACCTGCCCAAAAAACAGCAGAGGACAATTCTTGTCCTTGCTTTAAGCTCTGAGGATCCTGTGCTCAGAGGGGCATCAAATGAATTAATAAAACCCACACTCACATTGCTATTCATTCAAAAAATGGCAACAAGAGGTTTTCTTCTCACCTCTGATATCTTGAGAAAACACTGCTTTCTAAAGTGAGTAATTTTTTTGCTGGGTCCTTGAAATTCTATGCCACTTATTTTGGATATGAAATCTCTCTGTTATTATTTAGAGATGAAAATTTCAATCCACAGAGGATGTGCAGAGTAGGTGTTATATTGTATTAATTCAGAAAGCAGACATGCCCACCTGTCAAAATCAGAGGACTCTGTTGTTTTGTGTGTATATTCAGTACACTAAGCAAGAGCTGTAAACAGTATTGTCAAAATTTCCAGCATCCTTTCACAGCAAGTTCTTTATGGCACAAGTCTTTTCTGTCATAATTTACATTTCATACCTCTTTTCCCAAATCCTCAAAGTCAGAGGACCAAATCCTTCCTTCAGCAGTACTATTGTGAAAGTTACTGATTCATAGAAATAGCCAGAGTGTAGATTTCGCTTAACTTCTTGGCTTGATAATGATATAACATTTCATAGATTTTATTTTTAGATGTTTTTCTATTGTCATGGCAACTCTAATCAAAAACTTTTCCATGAATAGCCTTGTCAATTGCAATACAAGCTCCTGGCTGACTACAGCCTGCAGTTCTGCTCCAGCATGATTTCACAAGCTCCCCTTGTTTGACCTTTCATCTCTTGTCTTTCCCCAGATCCCTTATTGCTTAAGCTGGAAATATATCTTTTGTTTTGCAAGAAAGCTTTAAAAATCTCTGTAAGTGATAACTAACAGACAGATCTTTCAGCTGACTTCAAGGATAGAGTTACCATAGGAGCGATACAGGCTATTAGAAGCACCTCCCCTAGACAACAGATACAGATCACAATAAATCCCTATAAGCATTTAGAGCATGTAGAGCCTTGAACTCTGCATCTCCCTAAAACCCGTAACACAGAGGAATAGCCCGCGTTGTCAGGAGGAGTGGGCTTGATGAAGGGGATCCCACTTGTGGACAACAGATCCCACAGTTAGATTCCCCTGCAGTGCCATGGCAGCTAAGAGAGATACTGCATATCACAAAATCTAATGCCAACTTGCTTGCTCAGCTCTAGGGCAGCAGGGTGGGGGATCCATATTGGTCAAAGCTGTTAGATTTGGCTTTTTGTATCTGATTTTTTCTAAGCTGTTTGAACAGCCTCATGGGAAACTGCAGTACTACGGAAATCTACAAGAATTTTGCCCTTGGTCTTCTTCAGAGCCAGGATTTCACCAGCTGTCTCTAAGGTATCTGGCTTACCAGGAGCTAATGTAGCTTAGTAGAAAAAATATACATTTTGCATATACATTTAATCTGAAGTCAGTATTATTATTCCTAGACAAGGAAAGTAAGGCAGGGAGAGGTGAAATATCATGCCCTTAGATCAGCCCATCATTAACCCCAGGAACAGAAGAGAGGCCTCTGGAGTACCCCCTCCCATGTGGGAGTCACTGCTATAATTCATTATTTTAAGCCCTTGCTAAAAAAAGGTATGAAGGAAGGAGGAGCAGAAATTACAGGGATAAAATTCCTTCTTTATATATACATATATATTATATATATGCTATATATATATAGTTTTGTCTTGTGTCTTCAACCCTGCTTTAAATAAAACCTCACAGACTTGTCGGTTTCCATCAGGCAAAATTATTATTCGGCTTTAGAAAGAACATCTTGCCAAGTGTTGCAGTTCAAAAATAAGGAAAACAGCTCTGCCAAAAAGCAGCAAATGTGATTACACAAAGCCAAGAAGACCATAATTAGATCATTACCATGGAAACAACCTAATTACATGTGTAATGCAGCAAGGTCTGAGCTGCGTATCCGAATGTGTTTTGCTATTGTCTAGCAGGGCCATAGCACTACCATTTGCCTTGTGTTATTAAGCCACCTTGATCATTTTGGATCGGGTTTTCTTGCAATAAGCTCTCCTCTCCACTATGGAAAGAATTAAACTGTATGAAATTACCTGAGTCATGAAAACACTATGTGAGGCTTGGCACCGTGTGCAAGTAAATGGAATCCTGTCTGCATGACCAACAGGACCAGGTAGCCACGACTTGACAGAAGCTCTCTTGCCAGAGATCTGGGCCTCCCCACCTAACAGTCTGCAGTCCCTTATCCACGATCAGGAGTTGATATTTGATCATAAGTGCAACCCTGGAGAAGAAAGACAAGCTTGGCAGAGATTTGCTAAAAGTTGATACCTCCCTCCGCCTTGTATTAATTTCTCCATTGTTGCTGTAACACATCTCCAGGGTGGTGTTCAATGGAAATGGCATGTAATAGCCAGGCAAAGGTGCCCAGGGGTCCTTGTTGATCAACATGTTGCTTTATTGCATAGCTAGACTATACTGTGGCAATGGAGATTAAATAGAGTTGGGTTATGATATTGTTTCACTGGCTGAAACAAATCACTCCTGAAGGATAGTGTCACTTCTTTTTTTCAGGCAGATAAGATGAGGCAAGGTGAAAAGATGTGCTTGTCAGCTTGGAGGAGCAACGCAGAATTGTGAATAAAGTACAGCTAATCCAAAATCATTTCAGAGAGTAAAAACCAGCATCATACATACATGCCTGCATGCCTTGCAGCATAAAATTAGAGGCACAGAGACAAGAGAATTAGCGCTATTCTGCTATTATCTCCGTAGCCCTACAACCCACTGCTGTTGAATCATGAGGTTGCGGTAAATATGACCTACACAAAATGATGGTAGGCACATTGTCACCCCCTTTCATACACATGGGATTTCTGTGCCTGTTCTGTGGTTAGACTGGATATACCTCACTCAGCAGGAAAGGAAGAGGATGTCTTATTAGTTAAGGGGTATAGTAATAATACAAAAGCCAATGGGACTGTCTGGCAAAACTACGGTTTCTGCTAATTAATGAGGAGAGATGGTTGCTGGGCCAACTGCAGATGTTGCTGCAAATTATGCCATTGCTATCTCTGCCAGCAAGCTCTCACTGCAGCTAGCACATCTCCAGGTGTTCTTGCCAGAACAATAGTCCCTGCTGTTCATTTTGTCTCCTTCCAGGGAAAATAAAATGCTTCCTTTTGGTGGGGAGAAATGCTGATACTGAAGAGTTTTTCAAGCCTAGACTCCACTTCTTTAATTTCTTCTCCTCTTCTATGGGTCTTATTTTTCTTCTCTGGTTTGTACACAAACTTGTAATTTTTCATACAAATAGCTTTCCAAACCACAGAATAAGGCTAGAGAGGAATGCCTCAATTTCCCTGCTTGGTTTCCCAGCCATGAACACTGAGAGGATAACTCAAGGAAACTGCCAGAACCTCTTCCCATCTCCTTTCTCTCCCTCTTCCATCACGGGGCCATTGGTCCTGTCAACAGTGGCGGTAATGCAAACCTGGCAAATGCAGGATTGTTTGCTCCTCCCTGACTCTGAGCAGACTTATTTTCTCTCTCAGATCTATTGTGCACACTCATGTGAGTTCACTGGGTAAAATCTGATGTATAACTTTTGTGCAAAGTGAGCAGGATGACAGAAAAAGAAGAAAAAGCCCAACCCCCACCCCATTCTCCAATTCTGCTCTGTATGCAAAGCCTGTCTGTACAGTTCTGCTGAGCATTGATGCCCTACTTTTATTTCTCACATAACTCAACTGAAAATACAACAAGATTTCAAACAAGGTCCCTGCTGTGAGCCGTCTTGAGCAAGCAGGCGTTGCTGCAGCCCCAGCCATGGTGCGGTGCCCCCTGGTTGTGTCAGTGTATGACGTGTTGTGATCCTGGCGAAATTTATACCAGCCCTTGGCACTAAATAAGATGAGGAAAAGGTAGAAATCTTGAGAAAATCAATACCTTTCTTCCCATAAGCTCGGACAGAATGTCCTGACGTGATGTTGCAAGAGCAAAATTGAAGAAAGGTAGGAGATAACTTAAGGACTACTCACTATTATTACTACTATTACTGTTATTTATAACACAGTAGTACTAAGGAAGCCCTACTGGTATAGAGGACGACTTTAAGCAGTAACATCTGGCGATGCTGAAACAGCTATGGAAATAAAGCCATGGCTAAAACTCTTAATGCTTGACGTTGCACATACTTGCTTTATGTGCTTAAACAAAAAGGAGACTACCATGCAATTTTTGTCTGATTTGTGTGATCCTGAGAAAACATGATAAATAGAGGTTAGTGGAACCCAATTTTAAAAGCAGGGGAATCTAACAGAGATTATTTGTGTTGAAGATAGGGTCTATAAATTCTTCTGCCTTGGAAAAAGTGGCTGAATTTTACCAGCTGGCTTCTCAAATTACTTTAAACAATGTTTTTCTGAACAGCATGTTTTTTATAAGACTGCAGATTGAAATTCACTTCAGCTGTCTTCTACTTAATTTTCTGTCACATAAGGAGGAAAATGGAAATTATTTGATGACACCTATGGACTATCTGCAAATAAGGAACTGCATATATGAGTCTAATTTATTTGAGGAATGGCCATTACTGTTACAATAAGTCAGCTGTTTTCATATGCAGGACATTAACTTCACAGGTTCTCTGCATGGGGCCGTTCCCTGGTCAGGAGCATCATTTGCAATATATGGGAGGCGACCCAGATGTTCTAGCTGTGGGAATGTTAACCTGATAATCCTGTGAAATGGGTAAATGTGGCATTTGGTTCCTGCTTGGGGGGACACAAAGCTCATATGCATGTGTGCTGCTGGCTCCCAGCACTGCTTGCAGCTCACAAGGGGCCTCTGCGTGTGGTGGGGTAGGGGCCTGAATGGCCCCCCCTGCTTGAAAAGAGGTACCCATATGGCAGAGGGTATGTCTGCTCTTTGGCTGGTGCTATACGTCCTCCAACTCCCTCCTCCTTCCCCCAGCTTGTTTTCAAGGGAAACACATTTTTTCTGGTCTTCCAGCTATTCCTTGTTTAAGAAGGGGAATCAGGCTCTGAAGAAAAGGTTAATGGATGGTACATTTTCCAGGCTACGCCCCACTCTTGCAGAAAACACCTATGATGCAATTCCCTGGCAGACTAAATTGTGAGTAAAGCACTTCTAAAAGCCATAAAGGTACATGCATTTAATTTAGACTTCAGGAAGCTGCTGCATTTTTTTCCTATTAAATATTAATTCTCTTTAAAAGAGTACTTTTGAGCTGTTTTGAGAACACAACTGGTACTCTAGTGTCATCTAATTAATTAAGAATTTCATACTCATATGTATTAACAGTCTGCTGCTATTGCTGAGAACATTTCACTGGTATTTAAATATATTGAACCAAACATGATTTGCATTTAAATGGCAATGATCTGTACATCTTCATGGAAAGGCACGTCTGGTAGATGAAGCGTGACTTTGCCTCCCCGACCTCTGTGTCCTGACAGTATGCCAAGGCAGCTCCACTAGGATTTCATTCCATAAATTGAGAAATGGCAAGGAAGCAGCGATTTCTCCCAAAGCACAGTACAGACAGGGTGCTTTGTGATTCCACTGGTGACAAACACAATCAATTGCTGACATCCTCATTAACCGTATCATGTCTCTTATCTGCTGAACTGTTCTTTCTCACCTGTTTTATAGATTTAGTTGACACATTTTGTTTATTGAGGATGCTAACAAGACCCCTGTAATATCAGAGTCACAGATGCAGAGGCAGAGCTTGTGGAAGTTGAAGATATGAGCCACTTCTTTGTCCTCTGACTCTAACTACCACCCAGCTGAGGTGGGTACCTCGGGAGGGCTCTGAAATTGTATTCTTACAGACTCACGGATGTTTTAGATGGGGAGAAAAAAGTGCAGAAAGGAGAGGTGGGATGGGGGGTTTTAAGCACACAAGATAAATCAGTGGGATGTGCTCTTTTAAGAATTAGCTCAGTTGCTTCCATTTCCAGGATGACTTCCCAGCACTTACGCATTACTCTTCTACTTGTCTAACATAATTCACATCGATTTCTCCCCTTACTCTCTGCTGACTGTACAGTCTGAAACACCAAAGACCTTAAAGTCAAGGTCAGGTTTTTATTCCCTGTGTAAACAAGCTGGAGAGAAGGGGAGGGGAGAAGCAAGCAGTTATACCAAAAGGCATAGTGAGAAAATTATGAAATAAACATATGCTTTCTAAAAAGCCTCTCCAAGGAAGAAGGCATACAAAAGATTAATCCTTTCAGTCTGCAAATTCTGGATTAAATAAACCCCTTACTCTTGAGGAATAAACGTTAAAAGGAATACACTGTACATGTGACCAAAATTAAGCCCTTCTATAATGTTTAAAGTCAAATGTGAAGTTAAATGTTGTGTAGTCAAGGTACAAGGAAGCTTTAAAAATTGCTTCCATTTTGCTAGCCAAGCAGCTTACATTTTGCCCATGCACTAAATACTTTTTATTCTCATCATCATATCTAAGCATTGATCTCATTGCTTTGAATTCCCTGTGTTATTTTTGACCAATTAATGACTCCAAAGATTATGGTTGCCCATTCGTAAATTGAAGCAAAGTTACGCAGCAAATGACTGTCTGCTTCTCTATGATTCATGGACTATCTTGAGCCTGCAAATTTGGCTGGAAACTTGGTAAGAAATTGTTTTGGCTAAAGACTATGAATGATTCTCAGTTGTGTTGAGTTGAAATACAATGAGTTCAAGTGTTTTGGGGCTTCTGCTTTGGGTTACTTCCAGACAGAAAAATGGGTTGGTATGAAAATAGTTATACAGCAAGCTGGAGATAAAGTTGCCACATTGGATCAGCCGTGAGACCCACCCAGACCCAATGCTAGTACAAAGAGCAGTCGCTTTGCATGCCTCAAGCAAGGGCAGCCCCTGCACGAGTACATGTAGGCATAACCCCTGTGAGCCACAGCTCTCTCTCCCAAAGACAAAGATTGTTTCAAAGCCCAAAGTCTGATGGTTTATGCTCTTTCTGTTATTTTTCATTAAAATGAGTTAATACATATATGGTAATAATTACAACCTGATGTTCTAGCTCTTTTCAAGCAGTTTGGAAACAGAGGGCCCCAGATGGAGCTACTAGCATAGTTTGGGAACAAAACAAAGTATCTTATGCAATTTGGTTCACCTATTTTCAATGCTCATATAATAAAATGAGAAAAAGTCTACAGGGAGATGTAATGTATTTTATTAGAACAAACTGATAGTTCAGGAAAAAGAAAAAAAACAGGCTTTCAAGCTCACAAACCCTTTTTCAGGCTTGTATGCCAAAAGCTTGTCAGTGCATCAGCTGGTCCAACAAATGATATTACTTCTCTGTATAAATACTGCTTCAGTCATAGCCTTAGATGATAACAGCTACAATAACACAGCTAATATAATTAAAAGCAGTTGAGGATGATTGAATGCCATTTCATAGCAGAATTGGACATGAAGTTTCCCAAGAATAGCTGGGTGGAGCTATGCTGCAGATATGAAAATATTTGTTCTTTTTCTCTTATCTTTACCCTGTAATTCTGGTTTTACTTACACCATTATAAATAGAAATCACAGGGTTGATACTGGTATAATCCCCTTTGGATTTTGCATGTATTTCCAAAACAGTCTTAAAACATATCTCTAATGCAGAGGATAAAAGTAGGTCATCCATTTTCTCCAACATCCTGCTATCTCAGTAACATTAACTGAAAGGAACAGTGTGTGCACATTTTATCTGGCATCACCATCACTATATTCCATCAAATTGTGATCTTTTAGCCCCTCCATTGGAGTGATTCCCAGAAAAAGGCAATAATGTAAATAAGGCAATAATGTAAATTATGTGAAAAAGGAAAACCTCTTAAGGTGGAAAATGTATCGACAATAAGCCAGCTGAGCTTTCCCTAATGTTGCTCATTTTCATATTATGTTTTTAAAGTCATTTTTCCCAAGGCACATCACAACTGACTTCACATGCAGGTACAAATAGAAACAATTTCTACATCACAGTAAATCTTAAAAGTAGCAAATCAAGACCTATAAGGAGGGTGTCAAGACAGGCCAAACAGGCAGAGAAATATTGAAGAAAATAATTGGGAAATTTAAATATTATAATTTCTTCTCTGGATGGGAGCAACCCATGCCATCAAAGAGCAAGAATGTTAGGAGTTTTTACATGCAGGATTAGGTGGGGTGTGAAATAAATATGATTCACTGGGGGAAAGAGGAGATAATAAGATGTGAGGAAAGGGCTAGCAATTTGGGAGAGCTGGGAAAATAAACAGGGAGAGAGCTGAGGTCATGTGTGAAGCAGTACTTTTCTGAGAGCCAACATCCAAGCGATGCTGTGCCACATGCAGTGCCAGTATGGGCTGGTACCAGGCTCTTCTCCTGGCTGTTCGCAATGACTGCTGGGGTGCCATGGCTTAAATATTCTGCTGCTGCAGGTGTTCTATGCAGGACTTCAGTTTTATCTTTTTCCCTTTTTTAAAATAGCGTTTCCAAGCCTTCACCTTTCAGCCACCAAACAAAATTGCAAACTCTGTCACTCTGGGAGGGAGTATGCTGCTGACATGCTTAGAAATGCTCCAGAAAGCCCTAAATAAGTACTGCCAATGTTTATTTCTAAACATCAGAGAACCAGGGAAATAGTGTAGCACTTTGACTGTTTTGATATGGAAACATTTGTGCAGATTCAACACTTGTCTGCAGCACCCTTCTGGGATGAAACCACTTAGGTACAGCAAGTGCCAAAAGTGCAAAGAGAGAATTTGTGGGGGAAAATCTAAAACTCCATGTAATTTTGAAAAAACAAGCCACTTAAAAGAAGTCTGATAAAGGAAAAACACTTGCATTTCAGCTACCTTATTCCCTCCATAGGGAATAACTCTCCCAGGAACCTCGTGCTTCTTCTCTTCTTAGCAAAAAGCCAGAAAAAGGGTCACATTTAAAATTATTCAAGAATGTTTTTTACCTAAATGTGTTTTAGTTATTACCTAATTAATGACACTGTAGGCCACAAAAGTTATTTTAAATGATTGGTTATATACATATAGAACCATATTTATTGATACCTACCTTTATATTTAAAGGAGATAATGTAGAACTACGCTATTGGCTATCTCTACTTCTACTTTTTATTATAACATCAAATGTGAAAACAGATTTGCCTAATAGGAGATCTGGCACTAAAATTCTTGATATAAATCTAGACAGTTTAGAAATATTAATTATAACTCTTAACATCAAAGTGATTGTGTTACCAATTCTTATTGCCTGTTATTACCGTTGATCGTAATTATTAATTATAGAGTCATCGAATGGTTTGGTTGGAAGGGAACTTTAAGATTGTCTCTTTCCAACCCTCCTGCCATGGGCAGGGATACCTTTCCTTAGACCATGTCACCCAAAGCTCTCTTCAGCCTGTCACTGTAGATGGGGCATCCACAACTTCTCTGGACAACTTGTTCCAGGTTTTCTGCTTCCTTTTTAAAATCTATGGCTTATATATAAGTGGAGACTGATGTGGGACAGGAAAGCAAAAAAATGCCACAAATCAAATCAAAAACCTCCTGTTCTTCATTAGCATATCTGTGTAGGAGCAGATGTTCATGGAAAACAAAAAACAAGGACAGAGAACACCATCGGAGGAATTTGTAACTACATATTTACAAATATAACATTGAGAGGTTTGTAAAATTCTGAACATTTAGGGTATTTATCCAGTCCATGACATTCTCCAAACCATTCTGACATGGCTAAGAGCAGTGGCATCACTGCTGTGTACATATCTTCTGCATCTATTTCCCTTTCTCTTGCCTGGAGCCTTGACAAAACTCATTCCTCACTGTAGTGATCATCAGGGGAAAATTCAAACTCACCCTTTTTCCCTGAAACAGAATTTAGTGTGATATTATTTGATAAAAAACTATGACTGGTATATTTTTGTTTCACATTAAAAATACTGGGATTCAGTAATGTAGACATGGCCTCAAGGGAATGAAATCTCTGCCTATATTTGGCCACACAAATCTAATTTTTGTTAACCTTAAACTGGAAGGAAAACTCAGTATATTTAACAGGAGTGACTGTTAGAGCTGGCTGCACTGAGACCACAGTACAATTGCCTTGGGCTGAGAATAATAATAGAATTGGAAATTATTTTTGAGTTGTAATGTCCTGGAGATAGGTTTTTTTTTCAAACAGCTATGTGTCCTCTGTGTCACTGCAGCTGGCCGCTGAGCCCTGAGCTGCAGAGATCTCCCTTCTCCATCTCAGCCACTAAGCATCAATCTCCGCCTGGGGTTCTTGTAGAAAACAGAGAGAGGTAGGAGGAAAAGGGAATAAAGTAAAATAGAAGCAAATGATACTAGCAGTGCATTGTGAATGAATCAGTAGTTGGTAACCACAGTGCTGGGCAGAGCACTAAAATGTGTTTTGTTTTTCTGCTCACCAGTGTAACTAAAGCATCCCTTCACTCCTGCAAAATTTAGAAAGAGACTAGAAGGAGACAGCTGAAGGCTCTTGTGTCACAAAAGGCATAAGAACAACTTATAGGATATCATTGCTTAGTTGGAATTCCTCACGATCCTAAATCTTGGCACAAACTCCCAAAGTTGAAGGGAGGAATGGAAAAATACTGGATGTGCTTCTGTGGCAACAGGGTCCAGCTCCCCCATGATGAAAATTTTATAATAGCTAGTGTCCAGACAGACCCTGGGCTGAAGAGCTTTTAAACAAATTAAATGAGGAAGCCAAGGCCCAGAAAGCAGTGAGATTGAAGACTAGGTGTGTCAGTAGCTGTTGATGAAGGACAGGGTGAAATCCTGGCTCCGCTGCATGCAGCAGGAGGTGTTTCCATTGATGCTCAGGCTGCCATGGCAGAGACACGTATTGCAGGCAACTCCTGGCCCTTTCTCACGCATAGATGAACTATCCTGTCTGTGGGCATACTAAACCCTTAAACTCATCTGTTGTTAATGAACAGACTTTTCCAGTGCTTAAGGATACTCCAAGGGCTTAGGTGGCTTCAAACATCACAAGGAATTGCAACATCTGAAGGGCACGAGATATCCTCCTGGACCTTTGGCTCTGCAGTTCAGGGCACTGAGAGACATTGTCATCCTGGACGCAAGAATGTGCCTGATGGCTTCAGTGGGTCCCAGCTCTGCAGGAAGAGCCGCTTGGGAGGGTGGTGAACTTAAACACCAGCAAACCAACTGGCTGAAGTGCCAGAACCAGAGTAGAAACTAAGCCAACCATAAGCAAAGCCAACTCCACAGCAACTGTTTGATTAAAGTTATTTTTGGAATAGAAACTCGTGGGTGGGAAGGGAAGCAGAAAGCAGATAAATTAGCCACAAAAAAGTAGTGCAGCCACATTGCTGAGACCTATCAGCCATTTCAGGTGGTGAGTAACAGAGGACACGATAAATCCGTCTTTGTTCTTCTGCTCTCTTGCTGTGCATGATCAGGAGATAAGATGCTAGTGAGGGTTCATTTCACTGGCAAAACACAGAGTGATTCATTAACCTGCCTGCCTAAATAAAGCCCTGATAAGGACAGAGCTCCTGGCAGAGGCCAACCTAGGTGCAGGGGGGCCTGAAGGCAGTAGTGGCTGTGGGGCAGTCAGGTATGTCCACGTCCTGTGCCAGGGACACCGAATCACCTATGGCTGCAGGTACCTGGGATGCCACCATGCTTTTTGTGGACATTCTCCACATGAAGTGGACAATACTGCATTATAGCAGCCCCTTTTTTTGTACTGTGAAAGCAGGGATGTTGAGTAATAGCAGTGATGTGTTGCCAGATGAAGGCATTGCTTTCTTTTAGCAGCTGGGGATGTGATATGAGTGTTAACAGTGAGAAAGTAGATGAATATGGATTTGTCAGTTTAGTTGTCAAATGCTAAACCAGGGGAAAAATGAGTAAACCCAAGCATTTTCCTCAGCAGGGAAAGAAATGTTGGTTTGGGTTTTTTTAATTATATAATGCTGGTTTAAAAAAAATCTTTTCCTAAAATTTAGGTCAGTTTTTAAACAACAAAGCTTGTTTCAAAACAAAGAGTCAAAATATTTTGTTTTGATAGTGTTGAAACAAAATGCCTCTGTATCTCCAAACCATTTCTTTTGACATGTCAAAAGGAAACATTTGTATACTTTCTAATTTTTTTCACAAATACCATTGGTTTCTGCATTTTTCAGTGAACTTATCCATTTGAGAAATGTCACTCAACTCTAAAAATTACCATACATTTAGAGCTACCTCTGTTACCACATTATGTCTCCTGCAAGCATGCCAAGTTTGAATTCCTCACAGGGAAGCTGGTTAAACTTCAAAGCTGACCGATAAAGCCTGAGAAGGTGCAATGCCAATTAAAACTTTCCTTTAACCTGCATCAAGGTCCCACTCTGCAGGTCAGTGCTATGAGCCAGGAAGAGGTGGGTCATCTTGCTGTCTTTGAAGAGCACACATGTGGAGAGTCAAACCATAGCTCATACCTCTATGCATGTGTCCAAATTAGCGCTTTAATTCTGGTTATAGCAGCCTGTGTTATTCAGGGCTTCCTGGGAAATGCATTTTATGGATTGTCTTAGGGACCTTGTTGAGCTGCATGTCTCTGCAGGTTTCTAAGGAAGTTTTTTCCTGGCTTCTTGTAAGTAGGTTTTGTGGGATCTAGCTGTAAAGTCCTGCACATGCATGAAAATCTGGCAGTCCTCCGGAGCCGTAGGGTATGTGTAAGGAACAAGGAGACTGAAACATTCCTCTACACTGCCCCAAGACAAAGAGCAGCCCAGAAAGCCTAGCAGTTAGGTGCAATGATTGGTGCGACTCTTCTTGTCTCACTTGTTACCAGAAAGTATCTTCTAGACTTCTGAGTGTCTGATCACCTCAGCTCCCTGTCTAAATGTTATTAGGCTGCGGATGTTGCATGATTCTGATGCTCCTATTCCTAGTAGCTGGGTGGGTGAGAGGGATGGTGGGGATTTATGGAAAGTGGCAGCCAGTGAAGTGTTAACTGATCCTCAGCAGACCACTATGATGTATTCTTCTGAGGCTGCTGCCCATACGCACCAGAGTTTCATTAGCTCATGCTGATTTAAATATAAATCCCCTCTTTGTCACTAATCACTCCATTCAGGGTTGGAAAGTTCACAGAGCCAAAAATATACCTAGCTAGTCAGCAGGTTTGTGAATATTTTGAGATGCTGGAGGTCATAAGTCAGTTTGCAGTATTATCTTGATTATCCTATGGAAGTCTTTACTCAAAAATAGTCTCCAAAAAAGCAAGTTTAGCAAAACTTAGAGCTGAAATCATTGGAAAACATTAAATGTACTCACCAAGCTAAATTCACATGAGGGCAGTTACTGTGTAACAGGCAACTGCTTTTAACTACCCTTTATGTTTTAGTGCTTATTCAGGAGCAATAATGTAGGTGAAAGGTTAGAATAAAAAATAATAGCTTCCTAAAATCCTAATGCAGAATTTTAGGGTTTATATTCTGGTCTATGGGCTGTACATGTTAAACAAGTCACACATGAAAACAACCTGCAGGGGCTGCTGGCATGCCAAGGCAGCTGGCAAGTGTAACATGCAGAATGATTTTGGCAGGGAACCATTTTTCAAGGGTATTTTCTCAGCCATCCTTAGTGGTCAGTGGTACAGGAGATACTTGGGCTGGGAGCAGAGCTTCCTTGACTCCTGGCTGTGAAAGGCACAAAAAGGATCAACCAGCACTCCTTATCTGCCACTTCACACACACAATTTGTGTACCTTCATCTCTGTTTGCCGCGCTCCATTACAGTGATTTATGTGCTGCCTGTCATCTGGAGCACTGGGGGAACACAAGAGAAGGAAGAGCAATAAACAAGTAATAATCAGCAGTGATAACATAGAAATTGGTCAGCAAATGCTACCCCCAAGCAGTATTAAGCTCCCAAGGAAAGGAGTTGGGGGTGGGGGAGGATCTCAAGTTTCCAGAAAGGCAAAAGAGGGAGGCTTTGGCAAGGGGTTAAATCCCATAAACACTATGATCTTTGAAGGACGCAGACAACGGCAGAATAGATCAGCAGTGGACAAAGAAAAAGAAATCTGATACTAGGAAATAGGAAAAGGAGAGTTGCTTGTAGGGAGATAAAAAGAGAAACACCTGGATGGTAGGTATTGGCAGGGAGCAAGCCTGGATTTGGGCTGCGGTGCTGAACATGATGGGAGAATAGCATCTTCCTGTCCAACCAGGCAGGTAGAACAGGTGTTGTGTGAGCCACAAAGCTGATGAGGCAAAAAAATATTCTTCCTTTTTACCTGTGTGACCATGCCTTTAATTGATGTTTTGACATCTCAGGGTTCTTTGTCATGGTCAAAGTACAGCAGCATACTAGAGGCATACCTCAGGGCTTCAGGAACGTACTGGCTTAGGGTACATGTGACAGTTGTGCTTGGAGACAGATGGGCTTGGGAAAGAGCATGGGGATGGAAAGGATATCAGATATGCAGCACCATCCTCATCCATGCAAAAGGTGACATCTGCAGAGGCTGTGTCATGGTACAACCAGGAAACAGCAGCAGCGTGCCAGCAGTGAGGCCAGGGCATCCACCCAGTAGCAGCTGCAGCCGTAGTGTCTGTGTGACCGAACATGGACCTCTTCCTCAGCACTTGGCATCCCTACATGATTAAAAAAGAAGCAGGGCCCTTTTAAAGATCAGTGGATGGTAAATTATTCCCTTCATTTGTTATTCATGAAGAATAATGAATTATTCTCATAACATTTACTATGCTGTTCATTTATTACACAGGACAGGGGAATGTTTAGAAGCTAATTATTGCTAGGAAGGCTCTACACTTGCAAAATATGTGACTTTTGCATATTTGTCATAGCAGTGCTATAAGTGGGGGAAAGACTGTTTGTCTGTTTTTAGCACGTTTCTGCCTTTCCAACCCCCAGCCATACCACCTACTTGCAGGCAGGACAGACATCTTCCTCACCAGCAGCAGCCAAGATGTTCTGTCCTCTTTGCAGGAGGAGCACCTGGAGTAGGTCTGGAGAATAATAAACTGTCACTTCTCCTTACACACAGCAGTAAGGTGAAATGTTTTGCTGGCCGACGTGGCAGAGGTCCACGCCATGCATCACCACAGTGCTGTACATCTCCCATCAGTCTTTTAAGAGGCAAGCACCGCTCAGCCCTCAGCAGCTGTGGCCAGAAAAAAATCCTGTGCTTCATTGCCATGACAGCTATGAGCCAGAGGCTGCAAGAGTCTCTCGCTGGGAAATACCCAAAACCAGTGATGGTAGGTCTCAACTCCGTGAATACCTGACAATGCTAGAGAGAAAAGCTGTGGTGAGCCAGGAGATAGCCTTCTGAAGAGGGAGAGATTGGGGAGATTGTTTCTTATTCCTATAAGTAGATAGGCTCACTTAGAAGACTGAGTAAGATACTTAATGGTGATCTACCAGTGGCTATAAATTGACAGTTACAGTTGTCAGAACTAAATGTGCTGCACTGCTCCTTGCCAACAGATTTAACCTGGCCATTTAAAGTTGATAAATAATTTATCAGCTATTTTGAAAAATGCTTATAAGGGGACTGGAACCTCCTGCTCAGCTCTGCTCCCCTGTGAGCATGGCACAGTACCCTGCTCACCCACTGTGGCCAGCTGTGTCCATGTCCCTCCCACATGGGAGCAAGTCATTGTCCCGCATTTCCCTGAGAATCCTGCCACAAGCAGCCAAGCTATGAGAAAGGTTGCTGTGTGTCCATAGCCTAGCTTTATTTATTGCTCCCAGCTTGGAAGGGAGCATGATGTTCCCAACACAGGCTGCCTCTGGAGGGGTTTTCTCCAACTCCTGTGTGACAGCTCACAGGTCCAATCCACAGTTGATGATAGCTGCCAGAGATGCTATTGACCTTGATGAAGTAATATACATTTATGGCAGGACATTAGCTAGTTCTGTGCTTTCTAATATATCTGATATACGTATAATCTATATTACCTAATATCTACATTATGTGCCTAATGTCAGTGTCCTCTTGTAGTCTCTAGTGATGCCCTCACATATCTCTAAATAAATGTTACTAGAGATAAGCCAGTGAGAGGTTTACAAACCCATGGGAGACATAGTTCAAAGCCAGAACTATCAATTCAGAATGTCTCTGAATAATTGGTTATCATACGCTTCAGTATAGAACTGATCTTCAGTGATACCCTCTTGGATGTACCTCACCATTCTTTTTTCTTTTCTTTTGATTCCCCAGCAGAAGTTTCTCTCCACAGCTGCCTTTGTAGTGTGGCAAGAGCACTGTGAGCTGCTGGTAAATGATCTTTTGTTTTATTTTTCATCCTTGTATCGGTAAATTGTTGTGTCAGCACAGAGGAGATGCAGGTGACTAACCTCATAAAATGTAGTAAATGATTAATAAAATCTCAAATAACAATAGCTCCGTGGGCAGATCATAACTCGCCACTCTTGAGCAGATTGCATGCCTTTAGAGGACACTCTCTGATTGCTCTGTGGGGGAGATTTTTTTAACCATTAGTCAACAGAGAAATCCCAACAGAGGTACAGCTTGAGAGCATCAACAAGAAGCACATCAGACCTTGATTTTCAGCCACAGGGAATGCCTGCTACTCTGTGTGATTTCAGCATGATCTTGGGTCCTGCAGGCAGGTGCTGTGCTGTAGTCCCACCTGGAGCCAGGGCACTGGCTTACTGAGCTCATGGCCACTGAGGACCTCATGTTTTAGCATCTGAACAGAGGGACACATGTGAGCATTTGGGAATGATCGCACATGTGGGTGATGGAGGGATGCTTTGCTAAACCACAGTCATGATCCCAGAGACCCAGAGCAACTGCTTCTGTAAATCCCCAACTATTTATTTACTTTTTATTTTTTCTTTTAAAAGGTGAAAAATTACTCTTTATAATCCAGATTGGCCACTACATGTGGAAGGGCTGCTAGGCTAAACTAGTCTCTGCAGATTTCAGTGGGATAAGGTTTTGACATCCAGTGACAAAAGTGGTCCCCTCTTCCTCAGACATTTCTGCAGCAGAATGACTGTCCAGTGGGCACTTAGGTACTAAACAGGAGCAGACATTACCCTTCAGAAATATCTTGCCTGGATCTTTGCCTCCATATCCCAGAGGGAAGCTGCATGGAGGCTGGACCACCAAGCAGCAGAACTGGGAAAGACGCACACAGGAAGATGTTTTGTGTCCATATTTATGTTTATAAAACCTATAGAACTGTGCTACACAGGCTGTACTTCAGCTGCATCCCCATCGGTATGGCATTACCAATAGTACTCTTGCAAAACACACACAAAAAAATGCCTTTCTTGAAGGAACTGTTTATTCCCTGAAGGCACCATATGGGACAGAACCCTCAGAGAAAGGGAAACAAACTGTACTTTTCCATGCGACTCCAATTATTAATATTCCAGTGTTGGCCAAGCACTTGTAGAGCTGTAATGAGAACATCCTCTTATGCGCTGTTTCCAGAATTTATGCACAACAAGCAATACATAAATATCAATTAATGAAGCAACTATAAAAAAAATTAATTAAAACAGGAGAGGATAGAAGCCTCTATTTAGCCCCTTAAAGAGGAAAGACATGTTCACAAATCCCTCCCTCCTGCTCAGAAGAAAGCTCTCAATTTCAGAGGAAGGAAACCATTAATGTTTTTTTTTAATTGCACAATACTTTCAAATTGATTTCCATAAACACCACCAACAGCAAAAGGGGGAATGAAAAATCAAAGATTTCACAATTAAATTAGTACTTAGGAGCTGTCTCTTGCCTGTTGATTACAATCCAAACTTCCTATATCCTGTAACCTGGCCATGGTGGCAGGCATGCAGACAGCAAGCAGCAGCCTGGCTCTAGTCCTCCATGAAGTCCATAATGTCAGGGCTTCACTAACGGCACCAAAACCAATAAATCCACATCATGAGCACATTAGTTAGCCTAAATTAAAATTAAAAACTGCAAAAGAAGACAACTGAAGGTAAACCCCAGACACTCACAAAGCGGTTGCTTTTCTTTTTCCACCCTGTGTTTCAGCCACAATCTGGGCACAGTTTGCTAGCTCCTGAGCAGCCGTAGGAGCCTCCCCATCAACTGTCCTGAGACAGGGCTCATCCTGCTGGAAGGAAACAAGGAACAAAGCTGGGAAATGGGCAAGAAGCCTCATGGGCTCACCAGACAGAGAGCCACGAACTGTGCTTGGCAGCCAGTATGGGCAGGCTGGAGAACCTCCTGCAACCTGCTCTCCCCTATCCCAGACAATGTCTGCAACTGTTTCCTTCAGCGATAATCCCTTTGGGTCCCCAAAGAGGCATGAGCCATTCTGGTGCCAAGGAGCCATCAGGGAGAGTCATAGCCTGGTGCTGCACTTGAAGATCATAGGTTGCAAACTGCAAAACATTCAGATCCTGGTTTTCACGTTTTTCCAGCTGAGAGCCAGGGATGCTCATTCACTTTCAGTGATGAAAAAGTGGATCTATGTAACTGCCTTTTACAAAAAATAACTGGAAAATCGGACAACTCAGTGATGCTTTTCCTGCTTTTCCAAGAAGTGCATGAAGCCTGAATGCACAGAGGGAAGGAGCACACTAGAATAAATAAAAACCTCACTATCCTCTGCACGGTTGCTTGCATCTACATGAATAAAATACTAAGTTTTGGGGGCTCAGGGTACTCCAAGTGACCAATTTAGTGGAAGAGCTCTCCAGCACCTCTCGAGAATCCCCTCATTTCCCCCAATGTGACCATTACACTGGTGTTTGCAGTATACCACAGTGCCCTACAGAAACACCAGTTCATGGGTACATGGCTTATCTGTTACATTACAAAAACCTCAGCATTAACACTACACACTTACTTGCTGCCTTTTATCTGACAGATGGAAAGGGTTGGACCCTCATTAACTCTAGCAGCTGTAATGATACTATTTTATTTCACCAGCACCCAGTGCTGAGGTTCCTGCATGTTCCTCTACAGGCAGCACCCTGTTGACTCTGCTTGCTGCTGGAGGTTTGCCCAGGTTGGCACTAAGGACCAGTTCAAGCCAGCACTTCAGGAACTGATCAACGCTGCTTTCATTCCAGGAGTTCAAGGTGCTTAGCAAATGACTGAACTTCATTTGACCTACAGTGCATTTTACAGTGTGTACCTCAGAGATTGGCGAACAGATGAGATTTGCTGAAAATCACTGCGTGTGTGAGCCCAGCTATTAGGAAAGAGCTACAGAAGGCACTGATCTCCAGGCCATGCCTTGTCCCCACCTGTACTCTCCTGCCCTGCCCAGGCAAAGGCCACCTCTATCTTCCTAACGCTTTCCTTCCTCAGAACAAGCCACTCTCTGGGATGATTATGACTTCTACATTTGTTTATTTAACATCAAGAATACCATTCCTTAAACACAATGGAAAAAACGTTTTGCATTTGCCTGGGGTTTCTTCCTATAAACAGTATGAAATCAATTCTCACAGTGAGCTGGGCAGGCCAGTGCCTAAATTAATGTCTGCATATTACCACAAATGGCTGAGGATGACGTTCAGAATTTACAACAGTACAATTCAGAGAAGTCAGTCAAGACCTGGGGAAGGCAGCAGTTGGGTCAGGACCAGAGCTCAGGATTACTGGAGTTCCCAGTTTAAACCTACTCTTGGCTTTCTGCAAACTCCTTATGAGGTGGTAAGCTGGGATGAGGAGTCCCACCTGACACTGTGGCAGGATGAACTCAGCCTGTGGCTTTATTATTCCCAGACCGTGTTGTTTTGCCTTTTCCCTTCTTTCTGTCCCTTCAGTAGTACTTAGAGCAGTGCTAACAGCAGCTGTCTCATCAATTCCCTCCCTGCTGCCAGAGAGTAGCTGTGCCCAGAACCCTGGCCAAGCATCCTGGTGGTGATCAGCTGTGGTGAGCACTGCCACAGCTCTGCCTCAACCGGGGACTTAGATACTTTTGCTGCTTGCAACCCTGCCTCGCATCAGCTCATGCACTAGAATGAAGCAGAGTGTACAGCCCGTTTCCTCATTTAACAGAACTTGTTAATTTTTCTCTTTTATAACCTGCATCATTATCAGCAGCAAATTACTGCTATTGATAACTCGTTAGCAAACAAAACGAAACACAATGCCACTGATGTCTGTATGAAGCCATGTCTGAGTGGCTTTGGCTTCTGCTTATTGGGCTTTTAGTATTCATTAAGGCCAGTAAATGGTATGTGTTTAAAATGCTGATCTATGCAGCATGTGATCAAATCACAATCTGCCTTAGCTGAGACAGCGGCTTTTACCACCTCTCCTGCCTAACTAAACTTGATTTATCATAGTTTCCTAAGCTCCATTTATGAGGCTGTTTTGTTTGCAATGACTTCATATTTTTTTCACATGGGAGGATTTATCAACATCTGTGCATCACATTGTGTCATGTGTCCCATGCCCTTCATCGTACTTGTAATTCTGGAGCAGATCTGAAGAAGAGAGTAGCTCTGCTGGGAATCCTGTGACTGCTTTCCTAATGACAGCTAATTTAAAAGGTGGTCCTTCCTCTGACAGAAGGAAAAACACATTATCATTTCCTCTCCTGTCCTTTCTCTTTCTGGTTGAGGAAGAGGAGTGCAGGCAGTGAAAAGAGCAGTTGGGCAGGGGAACTCCTTCCCAGGGGCTGCCAGCCGGGTTGAGTTGCAGATTGAAAGATGGATTGGACACTGGTACTGATAAAATATTATACTTGTACACATCACTAGGCACTGAACATGCATGACACTATTATGACACTGACTGTGTCCTCTCCAGCCACCTTGGCCCTGACCAGATAAGATGCTCTGTGCTGTTCTGGATCCTCCTATCACTTAAGGCTGCAACCCCATCATAACAAGCATACACAGAATCTGTTCCTTAGGATGAGTACCTGCAACTTCTTCACCTGGAATCCTGGCTCACAGTCTCCCAAAAAACATGAGCCACTTTGTGCAAGGCATGTTGCTATTAGGCAAAGACTGGGCATCTTAAAGCTGCTTAATGAGATAATCAAATGTCTTCCCGTGGTCTTGGAATCCACTCTGGCCTCCCTTTTACAAAGTGGGACAGCTCCCTATAAGGAATTTCCTCATAGAGAAAATGTCTCTATGCATTTGTGTCTTTGTTGAGGTTTTTTTTTTAGTCAGGGAAAAAAATAAAAAAAAAACTAAATTTTGAAACATCAGAGCTTTCTCTGATGGGATTACATCCAGCTTTACCAGAAATATGTGTGGTTTCTTACATATCTGTCCCTGAGCGTGGAAGACGGACATCAGTGTCTCCAGAGAGACTGAGATGGGAATATCAGATAACATAAATGTGAAATGCTTTGGGCTTAGCACACACAAGCTTTTCTAGGTCTCTCTGATGGTGTTGTGAGCTTGTATCAGTGGCAGATGTGAACCCAAACTGCTGAACTCCCCACAACCCCTGCACTGAAAAGCCTTTAAGGCAGTGGTACCTTTTCAAGCCACCACACTGCCCAGCTCCTCAGCTGGTTTAACCCTGCAGCAGGAGAGCACCTTCTCTATGAGCTGGGTCCTGTTCCTCAGTCATTAGGTCTCTGTTTCCACATTAAAGGGAATTTCCGTTCCTGTCAGCTAGGCTCATGCCTGTTTTGCAATAACAGTACATGAGAACAAAGACACCAAGTCCCTGGAGTAAATGTAGGGGGTGCATTTCACCATGGTTGGAGTATTTTTATTGAGGAACTGCTCCTCCCTGCACTGTCTATAGTTTTGCGTGCCTTGAAGGCTGCCTTTGGAAAGTCCATATGTACTTCATACCATTATGCATTAGTATCAAGATTTTCATCGGCAACATGCCATTATTATTATTGTTTTTATTACTGTCATCTGTTTCTGTGTGTACTTGGGGAAGTTCATTTCTTAAAAACATCAGAGCATAGCCCACTGCAATGGAGCAGCCTATTATAAGGTCACATCTTTGTGCCTTGTGTGATTTTATAATAGACAAAAACGAAGGATGGTATATGCACAGTACCAGAGAAAACCTTGACATATTCTTTTTAAAGGTCATATCAACAACGACATGTAGTATGAGATTTCTGTTTGGATCAGACAGCAAAAGTTTCCCTATTTTCAAGCAGATTAATAGGTCCGCTTTTTGTCTGTTCTCAGTAATTTAAACTAAATGGAATACGGTGTGTGGGTAACACAGGTACTTGTTTCACCATTAGGAAAATTCTTGTTATTGGAAAATTTCTTTGGCTGGACCATAGACAAAAGCCAAGGAAGACAGCTATTCTTCTGACTTGGGAAAAATAAATATTTCATGTTGCTATTCAGAAGTTGACTGACCCACGTGAAGAAGCTACCTTTGAGCTGCACAGGACATCATTAGAGGGAATAGGGAACCAAGTTGCTGCTCATTCAATTTCAGATCTCTTTATGCATCAAATTGGTGTTACAGCAATAATAGAAGTAGTCCACTTGTAAACACACTTTACTAGGTCACACAGCACATTTGTTTCCAATGTCCTGGAAATTCCTGGAATTTGGCATGTAACTTCTTACTCACAGCATCTGTGGAAAGTTTTATTAGAAGAGGAAAAGCAGTGAATAAGTCACCAGTCCTGGATTCAGTTCCTGGCTTGGCCAGTAACTCAGACCATCATTGTACAAACAGCCACTTGGTTGTCTGGCTTCACATGTACAGACTTGCTGTTGTGCAGGGCTGGGGAAATAAAACAGTACTTTTGGGCAGCACCTCTCTGTCTCTCCATTTATCTACATACAAAATAGCTCTAAAACCACTTCTCTTCCAAGATTGAGCTGATATTTATGGGTTTGCTTAGAAATCTTGGAGGGGAAATGCTTTAAAGCACTGCGAATGATTGTTAACTGATGGAAAGGTATTTTAATGAAATACGCTGGCAAGATTCCTTTTACTGTGTGGTGCCAGCGCTAAATAGGCTTCTTGAAGAGCTGCTTCCCCTGGCGCATTTGTTGCTAGGTTGTACTTGGTTTTTGCCATCTCTCCTTCATCTCCTCTCCAGTAAATTCAGTGTCAGCTCAAAAGCTGAAGGAATCCATAGCTGTTACATGTAATCCTCACTTGAGTTTCTCACCACTGGAAAGTGTTTCTCTGGGTGGTCCAAATGATTTACTCCCCTTACATAAGCAGCCTCAAAAGCTCAGCCAACTCTTTCTTCCAAAGGCTTTCACTGGTCCCAGCTGCTCTGTGGCATCTGTGCTTTGGCCTAGCCCATGCAGGATAAACAGCAAGAGGCTATAAAGGGGATCAGAAGAGATGCAGAGGAAT
Organism: Forpus xanthops; assembly: GCA_032466535.1. Lineage (NCBI taxonomy): Eukaryota > Metazoa > Chordata > Aves > Psittaciformes > Psittacidae > Forpus > Forpus xanthops. The sequence continues at coordinate 33,968 of JASSUY010045299.1, forward strand.
GACTTTTGATCAGGATGAGTTTATTGGGAAGCATCAGTGGCACTGGTGAGCTGGCGTTTGAGACCATCACCTTCATGTGGGGCAATCCCTCACCCACACAGCCCTAAGCATGGTCCTTCTTGTGAGTTTAGGGCTTTTTCACTTGTGTAGAATCGGATTTTAGCTGCAGAATGCATGAGGAAGCAGCAGCTACTTGTAAAGGCTGAAGAGCAGACTTACAGCAAGCAGACAAGCTCTTCCCAGCCCTTGGAGCAGCTGCATTCAGGATGGGAAACTGCTGCAATTTCTCCCAAGGGTCATGTTATCAGATACTATTTCCTTGTGAATGACCTTTTTTTGCTGGAATTGGACCTACATGTGTTCTGCTGAGAGGGCCATTCCCCTGAGCTGTCCCCATCCAGAGGCAATCTGCCCTCACAGCCAACAACTGGTGCAGACTGAGAAGGCCCCCACACAATCTGCCCAAATATTCCTGTATCACAGTCCCATCCATAGCATCAGCAGGGATAGCAGCTGTTTTTCTTAAGATACATTTTCCCTAGGTTTGTAAAAAGAAGTGACTTTGGAGAAATGTCCCAATTCTTTCTCCTAAGAGCTTTGGGATAGCCATAAACCCTAAGTACAGGTTGATGTATTTTTTGCTCACACCTGTCCTCCGGAGTGCCACAAAGAAGTGCCATGAAGAACTAGAACTTTGTTTTGTGACCACCTCTAGCTGTTACCACATCTCCTAGCACAGTAAATAGGTTGGTAAATCCGCTTGTGTTCATTGATCCCCTGCCAGTGTGCAATATGAATGGTAAATCAAAACAAACCCAAAAACTCCTGCAAGCAGAGATTGTTGTAGAAAGATTGACTTCTGCAGCCCAGAGCTACCTTCGAGGAACACAGAGAAAGCCAGCCAAAGACACCATCTGTTTGTGGCAGAATGTGTAAATTTAGATGTATTTTTGAATTCTTGAGTTACAAAACTGGAAATGTCTCAGCTGCAGTGTGCATAGTACATGAAACAGCATGGAGATCCACTCTATGTTTGATCCCAGGACACGTGGAGAGCCTACTCATATTGAAACTAAATGAAGCAAGTCTCTAGCAGCCCAGCAGGAGCCACTGCAAAACTTGTGTGTCTCCTGGGGCATTTGCAAAGCTTTTTCCAAGAACACACCTGGGCTTGCCATGGAAAAATAACAACTGCTTGATGAGCCAGTTTCCCACATTATGTATCAGGCATTTCCAGTGACTTTTTTCCCCAAATCAGCTGGCTTTCTGATTATGAAACACATCAGACAGAAGCCTCACAGTATGGTCCAAGTTTTTGGGTCTGCTGTTCTCTTTCACTGGTTCACTTCACGCCTCTTCTCCTTCCTTCAATACCTGTTCCTCACACCAAGAGGATGATTTATTCATCTCCAACCTCCTTAAAATATTTTGGAGGGATGCTTAAATCCCTGGGAAGACAGGTTATCCACCATCAAAGGCCAGCAGCCAAAATGGCACAGCAGGTCAGGAGCTATGCCAATTGCTCAGAGATAGGTCCCACCGTGGGCTGGAATCCCCTGCTTTGGAGATCAGCAGGTTAACATGGGCCCTCGATCTAATAACTCCCAGCCTCTGGTATTAGTATGTATCAGCCTGTTGTCCACTATGTCTATTTAAAGTGGTAATTATTCAGGGCAGGAATACATTTGTGAGTGTTTTTTAGTCCAGAGGGGCCCAAAGTCTGGTTGAATTTTCAGCATGCTCTTATACAACAAACAGTGATGAAGATGGGGGAGAAAAGGAGCAGGTACTGGAGCGTGGAGCATTTCCGTGAACTGTTAAAAAAAATGCTAAATTCCATTGGTGCAGAATGATTATGGTGTTTTTTTTTTTTTTACAAGTGTGAATATCCTTAGCCTTTGGTGGTAGAGGTGAGTGTTTTCTTACCCATGTTCAAGCCTATTAGTTAGGTTGCATATCAGAGAGCTCTTTCTGATATAACTACCCTGTTCATTTGTCTCAAAAATACACTGTACCCTCCTTGATTAAAGTTGCATAGAGCCTTCAGCTCTGTCAGTGGTGTAATTTGCATTCTACTTGGTTTACAAGCCCTGGGGCTTTGTCTTGTGTTCTATAGGGTATGCTATACAACAATTATCCTCGAAACAAGACAACATGGGTTTGCATGGTAATGAGCTATTTCTCCTTCATAGCTTGACTCATGTTGAAAGGATTGTATTCCAGTAATCTTCCAGTCATTTAGTGTGATTCTTGCATGTATTTTCAAAAGGTTTTGGCCAGCCACAGTGTTTTGGAATGATATGCATATGGTTGCTAGCACTATTTGCTACCAGTCCTCATGCTGGCAGGGCTGACTGCAAATAATGTGGAACAGGTGAAGATTCAGTTGGGTTCTTTAATCATCATTCAGCTGCTTAACTTTAGGCTTTTGAACTGTTATCAATTTCTTAAAAAGCAGATTATTTTATAGCTTTGAGGCCTTAGCTGCATGCCCTGAAACACTTTAAGCTTTCTTAGAGCGTTCTTGTCCTCTCCTGTTTTCACAGGGTTTGGGCTCTTTCCTACTTATTAATGCTGCCCCTTGGATAATTGCAGCTCTTCTCCTTTGCGATCACTTCTGATCATATTATAATTTCCTTTAATCTTCATATGAAATTTCCTTAGAATCAGGATCCAGAATGAATTTGAGTATTATTGATCAAAATAATGTGCCACTTCTTAAAAGAGTCCTTACCACACTGCGTATATTCTTGCAGCTCATTACAGCAGAATCACTTTGAAATGCAGTCTTGTCTCTTTCCCTGTAATGGGAAGACATGGTCTAGTCTTGATTATACTATTGTTCCCCCTTTCAATGTAGAATTAACATCAATCAGCTGGAGAGCTTGATTGATTTTCTAATTAATAAGGCATTTGTATCAGCTTGCATAACCACACAAAGCTGAATGGGTTCCCTACTGTATCCAAAAACTGATTTTGTGTGTGAATCTACTACTGGACTTGGGAAGATTTTTCACTAGCAGTAAGGCTAGTTAGGGCACCCTTCATGTAGAGGTCTCCAGTGTAACAAATGCTCTAAAGCATGTTTCACGAACAACCAAATTTAAAAGCTTATTTTGAATGACGACTTTTGTCCGAAGGCTGGAAAAAGAAAATAAGAGGTGTGGGAAGAGGAGGATAAATGTCTTTCAAGAAGAGGTCAAAATGTAGTGATCAGTGCAGTGTTACCTCACAGGAGCCCTAGAGAATGGGGCTGCCCAGGGGTGCTGCCCTGCCCAGGCTGATGTATTGGTTAGGGGGTCCTGGGGCTACACTAGCTTGTGTCTCATTGTCTTCAGTCAGTTTTGCATCACTTGTTTGGTTTATGCCAAAAAGCCCTGGAATGTAAAAGTGACCCAGTCGGCTTTACCCTGCTCTGGGACCATCTGTGTGCTCTCCCATGGGGCTGCATTCCACCCTGTCTGCATGTTGGTGGCAGCCATGCCCTCAAAGAAATGCTAGAATATAGAGAAGCCTCAGCTCTCACAGCTCTTAAATGTCAGAGATAATGGCTGGAGAACAGAAAGGCCGATTAGTAACCTTAACTTCTCCCTGTAACCAAGAGTCCGGCTGCCGCAGACATGAGATCAGAGTGTCATAGTGTGATGAGGGGGTGACAAGGAACTGGGGCATGACCTTGGCGAATAAGTAAGCAGAAAACCTGAAGGAAAGCTGTCCCACTTTGAGCTCCTATTCTGGGTTACAGCATCTAATTTGCATGTGTAAATCACTGCTGCAGGGTTGAGGAGCTCCTACCTCCCCCTGTGTTTGACAGACAGCCAGAGGCACAGCTGCATCTGCAACAATGCACCCAGAGCACGCTGCATGCTGAATTCAGCTTCTTTGGGAAGATGGTGATGAACACAAGCAAAAGCTGAGCAGAGAGAGTGTCCTGTGGGACCCAGGTGCAAGAAAAACTCTCGCTCAAGTAATTCTGGTCTGATGCACCCATTTCTTGCATGTGACCTTCCTGCAGTGCCAGTCTTAGGGGGGACAAGCTGAAATCAATGAGAACAGCTGGCATTTCCTTTGGTTTCACTGTGATCTGGCTGTGCTGTGAAAATGGTTTAATTCCAGTTTCACATCATCATGTCCTTCAAAAGTATGGAAACTGCAGTCTCTGCTCTTGTTACAGATCTCCCTTTGGCCACATGGTTCCCAGGAGCGAAAAGATGAAAAAAGACTAAATCTTGCAGGCAAATCAAACAAAATGAGGTCAAACATGTTCCATGATTTTAACCTACCTTGTAAATTAAATGCTGCATGGATAGGAGCATAGTGCAGCTTCTTCAGTCTTCTGCCCTGATTTATAGCCCCCTTGCACTAAGTTATAAATCTGATAGTGAAAGCTATGCATCAGCACATGTTTTTGGCTCTTGGTCCTGACTTACTGTCTATAGAATTAACAAGCTTCAGTGCATTAAAATAAATAGACTCACATGCAAGCCCAAGATGATTTCAGTCATCTCTCCGGTGCGAGAAGGGGCGGCCACCCATGTTGTATTTACGGCATCTAGGTCAGACAGTTGAGGATGGCAGCTCACAGGTTGCAGGGGGACCAGGGGGACTCACACCACTCACAGCTGCAGGGAAAATGTGAATTGAAAGCTTTTAGGGAAAAAAGACTGTGCAGGCTGCTACAGACCATGGTGTACTGTGTTTGGGGATGGGGGATTCCTGGCCCGGTTGAGCTCATGCACTTTATTCCTTGAATTATACGGCTGAAATGGTGATACTGGGTTAAAAGCAGGAGGCACTTACAATAAAATGAGGACACCACAGTCTAGCTTTAAACTGTGCTAATATAAAGTGATTTGCTACATGTAACATGATGGCATCTCATTCTCAGTTGAGATATAATGAAATTCATTTGGAGCTGTGCATCAGATCAGCCCTGTCATTACAGGTCAGTTTAGGCTCCCAGAGGACAGACTGGTTTGCTACTAAGGAAAACCCCAGTCTGCGCCAGCACCCGAGTGCCTCACACCAGCAGCTGAGTATGCAAACTCTCAAAGCCTTTTATGTATCCACATCCCAAGTAACCAGACAGAAAAAGTTACACAATTCCTCTACCTAGGCTGAAAAATAAAGAAAAATAATAAAAATGGCTGTAAGTGTAATCAGGAAGTGGTGAGGTGGACAGGCTGAGTTCACAGAGCAATCCTTCATGTCACTACTCATCAGGCAGGCAGTGGGACCTCTGTAGGAATGCTGTTGGCCAGCTGAGACAGTGCAATCACTTGAAACCTCCACACATGAGGTTTAAGCTAAAATATTTCTGCACCTCTTGATGAGATGAAAAGCACACACTTTTACAATGACAGAGCTGACCTGTGGTAAGAGAGGAGGAGATGAAGTGCATGAGTTTTTGTATCTTCATCATGTGAGACTAGTACAGGCCATAGGCTGTGGGGACCTTTCCTCTCCCCATGCGCCAACTGACCAGGGAGGAGATGTGAGGGCTGGAAGTACTCTATTTGGACATGGCTGAGTGGCAGGCAGCAGTGCTGGGTGTGGGAACTCCTACCCTCCTTTGGATGCTAAAGGAAGATTTCCAGGTCTTGAATTAACCTGGGATGTTTTTCCTGGTGCTGCCTGACTTCCAAGCTCTGCCAAGACACAGATGGCTGCAGGCACGTGCAACCCCATCACACAGCTCTGCTGTCAGAATAGCAAAACCCCATCACCCAGGCAGGCTCCTACTTCCTTGGCTTTCTCTTCATCTCTCACCCTCCTGACAGATACTCATCGATGTTTATACCACATATCATGACACACATATCCATCTTGGAGATGCTCAGATTGTTGCTGTGATCTTTGATTGGAGCAACATGGGATGTTGGAGCACTAAGTACTGACAGTTCTTGCAAGTTGTTGACTTGATTCTCATTTAGATTTTATTTGTCCTGTGTTTTATCCTTTGGGGGAATTTTTCATCCCTAATTAATCTTGGATCATGTAATATTTTGTAAATGCTTTATTGATTGTTCTAAATGTGCAATCATTTCTTGGTTTACTTACTCCATTGGCTGAATGGCATTTTGGTTTTTGAGATCAACTCATTCTGTGCTCATCAATTTGAAATTACTGGAGTTATTCCATGAATTCACAGATTAATTTTGTCTTGTTAGCAGAGCAGGATAAAGTCATCTTTTGTAAATAATTTTGTTTCATTTGGTTTTCCCAGAATAGGAAAGGACATCAAATACTAACCAGGCTTTCCTAAGCAAGATCATCTGTATTTTCCAGTCTTTTTGTCTGAGTGATGAGAAATGACAGTCATCAAGTCTCTGCTGCAAACTCAGCCTGGCCAGCAAGAAGAGTGAATGTCACGGGGAGACATCCTGGTCAGTGCATTTGAAGTAAGCTGGGACCATCCCCTGGTAGCAGAGCTTGTTCTCATCAGTTCAGCAGACCTCAAGAAAGACCTGGTGGAATGCAAATATCTCTGTTACTCCCCATAAGGCAGAGTTCTGTCATTTGGATGCCCAGGATGTCTGGCACATCGCGTACTCTCAGTCCCTGTATTTCAGATATCTCACCCATTAGCAAAAATACGACTGATGTCACTCAATGGTTGAACCATGGTATTATTTGCTTCTTTTCTTCCTGTGGATGTTTTCTCTGTAATGACTTGAGCAAGGTCCCCAGCTGATGGCAGCTCTGCAGTGGCAGGCCCAGTGCTGGTGGAGACACAGCTCTTTACAAAGTGAGGTTAGTCTGTGATACTTTGCTCTGGTAGGGCAACAGATGAGAAAAGAGAGATGCTTTCATCTCACTAACTGAAAAAAAAGATCTTGCTTCCTATTTATAAACACACTTCACAAATTTCCACCTTTCCTCTCTGCTGTATTAAATAATCTATGCTATATTCTATCTTCTGCCAGTGAAGATGTAGAAAATGTTATGATTCTTCATCATCTGCCTAGGAATAGAACTTTCCTGGGCTCAGGCAGCTTCAGGCTTTGCTGTGCCCAGGATGGCCAGGGACAGCCCTGCAGCACTGCTGATTTTTGTGATGTTATGGAGAACTCTGAACTCAGTTACTGTCCTCTTCCTAATTTTTTGTTATTCTTAAGGAAGCCACTGCCTGTGAGAAAAAATCTACCAGTAATATCTTAGAATCATAGAATAGTTAGGGTTGGAAAGGACCTTAAGATCATCGAGTTCCAACCTCCCTGACATAGGCAGGGACACCTCCCACTAAACCATGCCACCCAAGGCTATGTCCAACCTGGCCTTGAACACCACCAGCGATGGAGCATTCACAGCTTCTCTGGGCAACCCATTCCAGTGCATCACCACCCTTACAGGAAAGAATTTCTTCCTCATATCCAATCTAAACTTCCTCTGTTTAAGTTTGAACCTGTTACTCCTTGTCCTCTCTGTACAGTCCCTCATGAAAAGTCCCTCCCCAGTATCCCTATAGGCTGGCTCATGTTCATTTTTTCATCAACTAACAGCCCCAAATCCTTCTCCTCAGGGCTGCTCTGAATCCCTTCTCTGCCCAACCTGCAGCTGTGCCTGGGATTGCACTGACACAGCTGTAGGACCTTGTACTTGGCACAGTAAAATTTCATCAGGTTGGCATCAGCCCACCTCACAAGTATGTCAAGGGCCCTCTGGATGGCATTCCTTCCCTCCAGGGTATCAACCAAACCACACAGCTTGGTGTCATCTGCAAACTTGCTGAGGAGCACTCAATGCCACTGTCCATGTCACTGACAAAGATGTTGAACAAGACCAATCCAAACACCGATCCCTGAGGGACACCACTCGTTACTGGTCTCCAGCTGGACATTGAGCCATTGACCACAACTCTGTGTGTGCGACCATCCAGCCAGTTCTTTATCCACCGAGTGGTTCACCTATCAAATTGATATCTCTCCAACTTAGAGACAAGGATGCCATGTGAGACAGTGTCAAATGCTTTGCACAAGTCCAGGTAGATGACATCAACTGCTCTACCCCTGTCCATCAGTTCCGTAGCTCCATCATGGAAGGCCACCAGATATCTCTGACAACAAATGGTTTAGGAAGGCTACTGAACCTTGAAGATGTAGCAGGATGTTCAACTATCAAGACCTGATCCAAAGTCCATTAAAGCCAAGGGGGTTATTCCCATTGACATCTGCAGGCTGTAGATCAGGAGGTTCCTTTTCCCAGGAGTGGGGTATTAGCTTTGAAATGTCTTCTGTCTCTCAAAAAAAAAAATTCCATCTTAAAAGGCAAAATTACCTAACTCACTGTGTACGTCAGCCTTTAAAATAATCTGCATCTGGTTTTCTTAATGTGCAAGTGGTATCTGCAGAAACTACTGATTAACCAGCTTTAGGAAAAACTCCATCTTCCAGCTGCAGAGCAGAAGTGCATTCCTGTTGCTAACGGAAGAGTTAAGAGCATAGCTGTCTGAGTAGCTTTTTATCTGGCAAAACCTGAGGCCAGGGCAAATATATTCCATTTCTTGCAGAAATGAAAAAAAAAAATCTGAAAACATTTTGTTAAAGGACAGATCAAAGCAAGACATTTAGATGTGGTTTTAGAATTGCTTTTTTCCCCAATCCATTTTAATTGGATGTCGGTAAATTTAGTCTCAGTGGACTTGTCACTGCAACAGCTGAGAAGGGAGGAGTCCCACTCACCCATTGCCCTGTGCTTTGGTGCTCCCCAGAACAAATGCAGTTATGAAGATAGAGGCACATTTTGCAGGTTGCATTAGGTAATGTAGAAAGCACTTGGGAATTTGGAGTGAATCACACTGAACAAGGAGAGAGAGTGGAGAATTTCAGGGTGGTTATTTTCAACACATCAGGCTCAAAATGAGAGCTATTATTTTTAACATTAGTCACTGATGTCATCGCAGCATCTGCTTGAAAGCTGATGGGGTTTCAAATGACCTGCAAAAAAGGTGAATATATTCATGTGTGTAGCAACCCATGCACTGGGGATGTACAGTTTTGTCAGACACTGCCACAGCAAAAGGGGGTTAACCACTCCATGGCATGACGCACAATACACAAGCACCCTCCATGCAGCAGGAACAGTAACTGTTCAGTTGCTACTTGGGAGGGAAGTCTGTGCTTGCAGGGAGATGCAATGAGACTCAGGCTCTTGTTTTCCTTCAGTCATACAGAGATGTGGCTCACCAGTCATGTGTGGCATCACCAAGCTGTCCAGGGGAAAAGATGGTTAGAGAAGGGCTGGGGGATAGATGCCTCTTGGTTCCTTCCCTCATGAGTCGCCTCCCTCTCCCACCCACTGTGGGCTGTCTCTGTGATATTAAAATCTCTCCTGATTTTCTAGGGATATTCTGTTAATTAGTAGGTTTCTCCTCCCAACTAGGCTGTAAATGGAAAGAGTACATACTAAACCGATTGCCCTACTTATGTAGCTACTCAGAGGAATGCTAAGATGAATTAACATGCATAGCAGAAGGCTTATGACCCTGGGAGACAGAAGAACCTGAAATAACCTTAATATCCTGTCAACTTGCATTACTGAACCCCAGTGAACATGAGCCTATTTAGTAGTTTGTCTTGGAGGAAAAAATCATATCTTTTATCTGGCTTATTCCTCTCTCTTTTCAAATGGAAGTGTTGTTTTTATCTCTCCTGGCTTGATTTTTATGAGGTACAATAAAGCTGTGCCACCCCCCTGTATCTCCCCATCCTAAATAACACTTCCCCCTTCACGAACTGGCTCAGCCCCCGAGAGATGACTTTTCTCATGCTATTGTGCAATAAAGCCATCTAGCCAGGCAGCGCAGAGGGAGCTGAGCTAACCCTACACGCTGCTGCCATGGCACATCATGTCCACGTGTGACATTACCAATGTCATCCCTCTGCTCCTGTGTGCTCTGCACTCCTGCAGAACCAGTACTGGGCAGTGTGGAAGCACCATGATGGGCAGAAAGAAGGTGAGCTGCCTTAAAATTTTACATATCCCCTCTTCAAATACTGCATTGTGGATTTCAGAGCTGCCCCCACTGGAGCCCTGTCTAAGCTGTAAGGACCTGGATTACCTGCACCACTGCCTGCTCCTTATGGTCATAAGCGCTGAAGTCCAGATGAGATTTCACCCAACCCCCAGATTTTCTGCTGTCCCCAGTTTTTCCAAGCTATCGGGTTCACCTAAATGTTGGATCCTGCTGGAGAGTTTGGTTGTCATCAGGCTCACTTTTTCAATGCACAGCCCAGCCCTCCCAAGGTCCTACGGTTACATAAAGAAATATTAAGAGTAATAATACTCTTAATGAACTATCCATCCCCACAGACCTTTGTCACACATTTAACACCTGTGAAGGTCATGAGAGCCTGTGAAGCTAAATGCACCTCTTTGGGCTGAAGTGACAACTGCTGCTGGCATTTCAGTCCACAAATCGCCTGCATGCTGGAGACAACCAGCCCTGGCCGCCAGCTCTCCAGGCTCAGAAGCATCACAGATGGCCCACCAGCACCAGAGGGATACAATTTAATGGGAGATGCAGCAGTGCTCTTATGGCAGACAGCATCTTCATCATCATTAATTATTCCTTCTTCCCTCACCTTTCCACTTGGGGTTTAGCTCAGCCCTGATAAAAGAGGGGTTATTGCTTTAATTAAAAAATAGTAATTAAAAAAAAAAAGGTCAGAAATGCATCTCACAATTATAGAGTTCAGCCTAATTAGGAGTCAAAAACACACATGTAATTGCCTTACATGTCTGCTCCTGAGAATCCCTTTCAGTGCTGGATACATGTGGAGCACCTACCCTGATAAATGGTATTTTTCTTACGATTCATCGGGAGCAAAACTTACCCTAAAGAGGCAGAAACACAGAGGAAAGAGCCAACCCATACTGCTAGTCCCCCAGGAAGTTCTTCTCCCAGAATAGAAAACTGGAAGCCAAAGCAGCCCCAAGATTTGGGACAAGTTCCCATGTCTGGAGTTGTAAATGTACTGAGCATAGAAAAGGGTCAGAGATGAAGCAATGCACTCTCTAGTCACCTTGCTTTCCTTGCTTAAACAGAGAAAACACCAAAAGCTGCATTTATATTCAAGCCTTTGGGCTTGAAAGCCCTACTAGCAAATGCATAATGAGGGAAAGCAACAAATCCAAGTATTTATCCTGTATGAAGGAAATTAGAGAATACAGTGAAGAGAAAACCTCATGGGGATGCATACGATGTTTATTCAGGCTATAAGCTAACTCTGTGCCTGCTGAAGGAAATAATTCATTTCTCATCAAGGACAACAGTAAAACTCCCATTTAACAGGGTAACTGCACTCCTACCCCAACCATTGCTCACTGCCTGTGGGGGCAGTGACTGCTGCCCACCCAGCGTCTCACCACTTTGCAGGATCTGGTGCTCAGGGAGGGGGCACAGGGGCTGTTCTCTATTATATGAGCAACATGTAATACCATGGCACAGGATGCAAATATTTTTTTAAAGAGGTATTTGGAGCTGCAGGGTGTGTATTTCCATTTGAAGTGACTGAGCATTCACCTCACCTCTCATGGCCTTAAAAGCAAAGTGTGAAGACAGGGTGAGGAGGCTACAGGATCCGGGACAAATGTTTTGGCATTACTCTGCAGAGGTAGGAGGATGGGAGTGTATGAGAAGAGGCAGGAGGAGCTGAACTAAAAGGTTAGCCAGACTCTCTCAGCCCTGCTCCACCCCGGGTTGATGAAGATGCCTTCTTTACATCATAACCTGTCAAAAATGTAAATGCAATACATCAGCCTGATGTAGCGACTACAGCCAGAGTGAGAACATCACTGGGGTGCCGCCAGACGTGGGGGAACGCCTGGCTGCAGCACTTGAGTCATCAGTAGTTCTCAGCACACATATTTTGTTTGAGTCCAGTTGTCAGCTATGTATTGTGTTTATTTCGTCTCACATTGCCAGAGTGCAGTCACGGCCTTGCCAACTGTATTTCCATAGTCTGGCCAAGATTACCTGGCAATGAGGGGTGAGCAGTGACACAGCTTGCACCATCCTGGGTTAAAAGCTGACTACTACAGAGTCTTACATTTATGCTTGAGTGTCCAGAAAACTGCCTCAGCAAACAGTGATAATAATAGAAAAATCATAACAAACTAAGAAGCTGCAGAGCCCAAAGTGTGAGATGACAAATTGCTTGTGAAATTTCCCAGAAGACAGAGGCAGATAAAGATGGAGAAACTTCTCTTGACTTTAGTTGGTTAGAAGAGAGATGTAGAACTCAACTGTTCATTCATTCATAGGTTTCATACGAGCCCTTTCTGCTCAAGTTTTCTTTAAAAACCCACCAGGGTTATGAGAAAAACCCTTTGTGAAAATTCACATTGATATAATAATTTTCCTGGTTAGTCTTTTTTCCACTGCAGCTCAAACCAGCAGACACTTCATTCTGGACCCTTCCCATATAGAGTGGCACATGAAGTCCACTTGTCCAGGAAAATTGCTGGGAAATTTGAGAATAGTCATAAGCCCCTTGTATGACTTTTCCTTTTTTTTTATAGTTGCTTGACAAGAAGAAGGTGATGTGCACACCTACTTGTGTGCAAAACACATAGGAACACTGACATTGCTGGGAAATAAAGGCAAAGAGAGAAAGCAAAAGACTGAGGTGGGGATGAAGCAGCAGAGACAGCCCAAACCCGGCAAGCTGGTAGACAACTAAATAATTGAAATAGTATTTGCTGTCAAGTTCCAATGTTTTCATAGTGTCCCTTATGAAAAACACTGCACATTATAGTGCTATAAATCCTTATTATCTACGTCTTCACAATCAGAAGCTTCCCATTACCCCAAAGAAGGGAGAATCCCATGAGACACATTAACGGCATTGAAAACTCCTTCTGTTATCTTAAACCTTGATTAATCAACTTTATTTAGTACATGATAGCGGGATAATTGAAGCTGTCCCTATATTAGACAAAAAAAAGTGCAGTAAGTACTTTAGCATCTGCAGCTCCATTTCCTTATTACATAGATATTGATGCTTCCTGGAAACTGTTGTGAAATCCTCTGTTAAGGGACAATCCCACTGATCTATATTTTCAGGGCATGTTAGTAGGGGGTTCCTGTTTGTAGTATCTTTAGCAGGAGCACAGGTTTGCTGCTTCTCACAAACCCATCTGTTCCTGCTGCTCATTCACAACCTGGAGCCACAGCCTCCTGTCATCTCCCTGTCATATCGAAAAATAATAATTGTGGGAGGACAACATAATGGATTGCTCACTGGTGCATTTCTGGATATTAAAAGTGCAATTTGGGGGGTGGATCCAGAAAAATGGCAAATTATTTTTATGAATTTAATATAACCGTGAGCAAATTGGGCCTGATCCTGACCTCACTTGCACCTACATTCCCTCACAGCTCACAGAGCTGGCTGATATTTCTGAAATATTAAGTCTTCTGTGACATTTTTCACCACAGAGGTAATTTGGAGAGAAAAGTTCTGCAATTTTTCTGGGGTTTTTATTTTTTTTTTATTTCCATTTTGGCTCTTTTTCTTATTTTAGTGAACCTATGCAAGAAATCTGACCAGACTTTTGCACAAAGAGAACAGCATTTTGTGATCTCTTGAGAGCACATTGTCAGGCAACAAAGGAACACAACAGAGGCAATTTGGGCCAAGAGGTCTGTAACCCAGACAGTTTGTCCTTTGAATTGCCATGGTCCATCAAATTCTGCTGCTCCAACTGACTGCTGTGAAAGAAATTTTGCCAATGACGCTTTGCATGCAAAAAATGGAATTTCAGCAATTATTATTTTGGAGCTCTTAAAAACTGACTTTGAGCAAGATACTTAGAAAATAATTAAACTCCAGTAGTATAAGCCAAAGGGAAAGCATCCTGTTTCCTTGCCACTTCTTTTTTCCTCTGTGAAAATCAAGGTGAACCAATACTCTTTCCCTTTTTTTTTTTTCAGACACTATTTTCTCTTTGAATAAAGATAGAAGGGAACACAAGAGGGGAAAAATTGTCCCTTTTCAAATTGCTGAGGCTTTTTCCAGTGTTTTATGCTTTCCAATTGCTATTGTTATCCAGTATCTTTTGAGGCCGGAGGAAATGCACTGACAGCACAAGCAGGACTGACAACTCAATTCTCATGACTGCTGGACTTTTTGGCAGATACTTTTAAGCACCAAAACACAGTTATCATGGGCCCAAACATGTGGCTGAATGATCCCCATGAATTGATGCAGTTGTAACCAAGGTTTAGCATCCCAATGGAAAGTGCTTGTTTTAGAGTACCTCCAACAGTTTGGAGACTAATTTGGGGAAAGAAAAGCCATCTGTGTTGTCACCTCCTCTTCCCTTTCTATTTTTAGTCTCTCTTGATATTGAAAAGAAAAATATTGATTTCAAATCCCTTGTCCTTTTCCAGCACCCTCCAGGAGGTGGAAGTCCAGGTTGCCTGCAGCTCATATAGTATTTCTGGGACTCATAAAGCATAGCATCTTAGAACTTTTGAATCTCTTGGGACGGAAGAGACTTTTAGGATCATCTAGTTCCACCTCTCTGCCATGGGCAGGGACACCTTCCACTAGACCAGGTTGTTCAACCATCCAACCTGGCCTTGAATGCTTCCAAGGATGGGGCAACCACTGCTTCTCTGGGCAACCTGTGCTAGGGCCTCAGAACAATCACAGTGAAGAATTCTTTGTAGATGTGGCTACAGCTCAGGTAGGGTTAGGTGTAGTGGGATGAAGTCTGTGTCCAAGGCAAGGGTGGATATGAATTCCTGGGTATGCTCGGGTCATTCAGCTGTTGTTTGCATTGGTGTTAATTTACACCCTGGTGATCAGCTCAGCCTGCTGGGTAATTTTGGCTGTTTTCTGGAAAAGCATTCTTCAGCTCTTCATAAGCATATGGCTTTTGTCCAAGCAAACGGGTGCAGGGAACAGAAAACAACTAGAGGAGTAAGGCAGCAGTTTACTGTGGCCAGGACTTCAGTTTAGGACAAAAAAACAGAATGAAAAAACCTTGCATCACTGGAGCTCACTTCTAAATGATAACTTAAGCCAATTATATCCACCTCATTCATCTTTTAGATAAGAAGAGAAATAGTTTTTCTATTTCCAAAGTCATGCCACTAACTAGACAAAATGTGATAATCCATAATGAGCTAGGAAGAGAATTAAATAGAGAACAGGGCATTTTAATGACTTGCCAGTTTTCTCTAGCATCATTCATACAGGTTATTGACATAGGACCAATTCTTCATCCTTGTTTTAACAGGACTGCCATTACTACAGTTGAAAAATAATAGGCAGAAATGTTCACAGGCATATTTTGGTTCCTTAATTTAAGATTTCCTCAGATTTACTAGTCCTTAACTATACCTACAAGCCAGGTACCCAGGAAATAGTGTCCCGCACAAGCAGCTGCAAATATTTCTTCTGTGCGATTGGAAGCTGGTCATCAACTCTGACCCTCAATAACTGCAACGTGGGTTTTCTTCCCCTTTAAACATGCTCAGTTTGTCACCTTTATTGGCCAGCAATGAACTGAAAAGAAACCTCTGAGCCACCAGCTCCAGAACTGTGTCTGAGATG
The DNA here is from genome assembly GCA_032466535.1 of Forpus xanthops. Classification (NCBI taxonomy): domain Eukaryota; kingdom Metazoa; phylum Chordata; class Aves; order Psittaciformes; family Psittacidae; genus Forpus; species Forpus xanthops. Next base: position 49,534 of record JASSUY010045299.1, read on the forward strand.
GTTTTTGAAAAGTGGCTGAAAATGGAAAACTAAAAACTTGCAGAGTAAAATACTGAGTATTCTAAAGGTTTGGAAAATATTTAAAAATACAGTGAATTCTGGAGTAATTGGGACACCTCTGTTTTCAGTGCTGCAAGGAGGAGTATGCACCCTGACTACCTCAAAAAATCTGTGTTTCAGGTTTCCTTTCCTCCACGTCTTTTCTCTGAGCCCAGTCATACTTGCAACCCTGGCAGAACAGAAGAGGAGATCTTCAGCCATGTGCTGAATACCAAGTTCCCAACTATTTTATCTCTCTCTTGGGAGGCCAGAACTTTTTTCTGATAAAACATCAACCTCATTCAAAAAGATTTCTCAAACCCTCACATTCATGGGAAAAAAAATTGCAAGGAATAAAGAAGAAACCCAGATTTAGTATTTCCATTAAACTTCGTGCAGTTCTCTAAAGGATCCTTTTCTCTGGATGCCAGTGTGCCCCCCTGTTGGGTCCAGCACTGAAGGATACCTCCATGGCCATCAGGTCCCACAGCAGTGAGGGACCACAGTGCTGATGGTTCCCGTGCTATGCCAAGGACTGGAGTTTCTACCAGAGACACTATGATGCTATACCCATAAATGCATTGCCCCAGAATCCTACCTGCAGGGAACGTGATTGAGGGCAAGGGCATGAGCATCCTCATCAGAGTTAAGAATTTTTCTTCTCCCTTTCCACAGCTTCTTAAGTCACCTGGTTTGAGGTTGGAATGGACAACGTGGTACATGTCAGCAACAAGGGAGTTCTTTCAAAAGTCTTTGTTTGGCTATTACTCATTGATTGCCTTACAGAAAACTCCAATGGGACTGAGGGGAGGACAGAAATTCTTCCTGAATAGCACAAATTTCTTTTTTGAAGGAGATTGAGTTGGATTTTTCTGCTCTTTCCACGTAGGGGTGGAGTTTTCCTCAGCTCAGACTTCTCAGAGGCATTCAGAGATGGACAGAGGGAAAAACCTTCACAGAAGGTATTTTTATTAACTGACAGTTCTCAGAGGGTTCCCTGCTTTCACCAGCACTCTGGGGGCTGGGTTGTAAACAAACTTTGAACGCATGTACATATCAGAGACAAGCAGATCAGCGGTAATTTGTAGTTCAAGCAAAATAATGCAACATCATGAGAAAATTTAATGTAGTGCCTTTTATGGAAAAGTACCCCAAGGTGCTTTGCAAATCAAACATACTAAAGTGCCATGTGTGAGGTGTTCTTTCTACAAAATGATAAAAAATTAAACCCTGAAACACAAAGGGTATTTGAACCTGTGTGCACTAATTGGGTTTTATTCTATCCTGGCTGGGGTTGAAATCCAGACTGAAAGAAGAGCCCCACTACTACCAACAGAGTACCTGCCAGACTGTAGACCACCCTTTGGTTAGACACACACACACATAGCATGGGTGGTTTCAAGGAACCACTGTCCTCTGGCAGTAGTGTGAGCATCTTGCATAGATGTATGTGTTGGAAGATTCTACTTTGCTGTATATAACTCATAAAAATACCTTTCAAGCATCTCTGTGCTGGAGGGGAGTGGGGTTGCCTACAGGGCTGTTGGCATGGACAGCCTCCATGGTGCTAGGGGTAGGATCTTTTTCAGGGATAGCTGAACACACCTACCCTGAAACAGCCTTATCTACAGGGCTAGAAAAGCATGCAAAGCAGAGCAATAAATAGATCAGGAGTGATAAGTGCAATGGAGGAGATAATAAGGGAGCCTGCCAAAGTTCACAGTCAGTGCAGGGTGGGCATTTCATTCATCGGAACAGCTGAATACACCCAGTCTCTTTGCAATGCCTTGCTGACTATCCCCATCCAAGCCTGGCCAAGAGTAAGTTTGGTTTTTTTTTCCTAGTAGAGTTTTTTTGTTGGTTTTTTTTTCCAACTTTGGTGTGGTTTGAGAGATAAAATCGTGGCCATTTTGGGAGTGCAAATCAGATACACCTGCCACGGAGCCAGCAGAGATTTACCACCAGCATTTAGCACAGCACTCATAGATTAAAGGGGCTTGTCCTTTTTACTTCCCCTTATTTATGATTTTCAAATAATAAAGCATTCAGGCAGAAATTACAGCTCTGTTAAGCTATAGATATGTCCATGTTCATCTCCTGTAAATGTACCTGAGGGCTGGAAGTTCAGTTTGACTTCAAGAATGAATCTGAATTGGAGCCAAGCAAACACTGGACCTAGACCAGCTTGCATTTATAACAGCTTCAAAACCAACCTTTTGCTTTGGGACTTCAGGCAAGGCACAGCCTGTTTGTGTTTTGACCTGAGCTGTGCACAACCCAGCATTGCCTAAATGTTTACGAATTTTCAGTGAAGATTCTTAATATTGTAACATGGTAACTAGACCAAGCCCAGAGTAATCAGCCTGAAGAGAGAGTAGCTAAAGCTGGAATGTTCATTAAGGCATCATTAAACACTTGAACAACACCTTTTGTTTCCTGAGAACAGGCCCAGCAGGTCAGAAGCATCCATTGGAGCCACTGGTCAGTGGTGCTGGAGCCAGGGGAAGAGGCTGCAGCTCAAGGAAGTCTCAGAATCTGCAGAGGTGAATGAAAAATGAATCACCAGCTCAGGCTGTTGCTGGCTGCAGCACTGACAGCCCTGTCTGGGAAAATACAGCCACTGTGAGCAGCATCAGAGAGGAGGACCTGGGCATGAAGGCAGGTGGTAAATTGTATTGTTGCTTTCAGTACCATGCAAAAGCCTTTGCAGGAGTGGGGGTGCCTGGTTTTCCCCCTCTCTCAGCTGCAGGCTGATGACTGTAGCCGTATTTTTCATGACTAATTTTTCAATGTGACCAGCTCCCTGCACACCCCTGGGAATGTGCAGGAGGCAGTCACAGCAGGGACACACCTTTAGGGCTTGGAGCCCCTCTGTCTGCCAGTCAGACAGCCAGCCTGACCCTCCCACCTGATGATGGGCAGGTTTCATTATTCCCAAGGGTCAGTTAAAAAACCAAGGATGGACAGCCTGTGCTGAGCCCTGTGTTTGGAAAGAGTCTCTCAAAGGCTTCCAAACCTGCTCAGCTGGCATGTGGCTGTCTGCTCCTGTGGGTCTCCTTGGAAAGGTCAATAGAGCTCCTGCACAAGGCACTGACACCAGCCGCATCCCACCCTGCAACTTGACCAGGCCTTCTGTTCCCTCCCTGTCCCTTCCTATCACCAGCTTCAACAGCTTAATTCAGATAGTAAAGGCAATGCTTTGCTATTGCATGTCTCCTGTTCAATTTAAGGGTGATGCAAATACCTAAGGATGACATGTCCACTGATAGAAAGGCATGGTGACCCTGGCAGGGCAGCAGGGACAGGGTACTGGTAGCCAGCTGTGCAGGGATGTGCTGCACCTGCAGACCTGTAGCAGGATTAGGATGTCTTTGTCCCTGTGATGTGTGAAGATGGACACATATGTGAATGCTTCAGTCAATCTTAGACTGGTCTGGCACATAACATGCATAATAGCTGACAAATTTTGAAACCCAACAGTCCTTGCTTGGAATTAGGAGAGTGTGCAGCTTAGCATTATGTTAGTTAACACAGCTTTCAAAACAGATTTCCTTGGCTCAGAACTACAGCTTGGCTGCTCACTCAGGCTGCCAGCCTGCACTGCCATGGTGAGAAATGAGGGGTGCGCAGCCCAGCCCAGCCATCTCCTCCCAGGGACAGGAAAATGAACTTCAGTTCAGCTTTGACAGTGGCATGAAAAGAAGATGACAACTTCCTCTGTGGCTCTGAATAAGCCTGAGAGCAGCTGCATCCTCTCCAAGTGGGAGGGGATGAATTTGGAGCCCATGTCCCTACACTTTCTAGCAGTGACTCCCCAGCACACATCAGTGAGCTTTGCCTTCCAGCGCTGGGCATCACAGGTCGTAAGAGACATTTGCCTTGAATAGCCCAGATTATAATGAGTGCAGATGAACCCCAGCATTGCAGATAGACCTCTTTGGAATGAAAAGTGATGGGATGATGAGGAAAGTTCTGAACAAGCTCCAGAGGAGTCATTCAGCAGGCAGTGCATAGGACCCTGTTTGCGTCTTTCTTTGTGCCTGGGCCTCACTGTATGAGCAAACTTATGCCAGTGCTGCCAAGCCATAACCGTTGGCCTTGCCCTTGTTTATATCCTGCAGGGTAGATTTGGAAAGCAGAGGCTGTTATTGTTTTCACTAATTGGCTATTTCAGGCAGCCACTATTTGTACAAGTGACCTGAGGGGTTCTCATTCCTGTTTTCCTTCATCTCAGAAAGTGCCAAGAGCCCTCCAGCCCCTTTAGCTCACCTGTAGGTATTGTATTCTCAGTAACCCTCAAGTCAAGCTCTTGGAGCACATATTTTTGTAAATCTATTCCTACCAAGCCACTTCATTAGAAATTTATGCCTCTATGAACATCACAAGCTGATTCCTGTCCTGGCTCCAGTGGAGGAGGAAGAAAGTAGAGACCATCTCCCCCGGATCAGCTCAGGGCACAACCTTCTCCATTACCATTCACAACCAATTCAGACAATACCCCTCAACAGCACATCTGAGCTACTACTTCCCATTTCCATGGGACCAGAAGTCCTCATATAAGCAAAGCAATTGTAAGAAGGACTTATGTATCCTTCCAAGCCTGCCTGTAGGCTTACAGGATGCACTCACCACAAGAAGTGGAAATATATGACAGGAGGGCATCAAGTTCCTAGGTTCTTTGTTTCATATATCTAAAATCACAGTGAAGAAGCTGGTCAGGAGCAGTGGGACTTTTACTCAGAAAAGCTGGGATGTCCAGGTCCTTGTGGGGTTGCAGGACCCAGCTGGGTAAACCCTCCTCCATAACTACTCCAAGTGGGGCTACCTACCTCCTGAAACTCCTTTCAACCCATATTACCCTGTGAACCTATGAGCCTAAATTTGCCCCAGACTACTCCCAGGGATGCCCTCCTCAGTGCTGGGTAAAGAGGTGATAATCACGTCATTATTTTAGAGAGCTGGAAAAGTCCTGACTGCCAGCCCTTGCCTTTCACTGCCAAACATTCCCTTCCCCCTTTTGCCAGGGATAACACCATGTCCTATGCATGCTTATTCCCAGTGCTAGAGACACATTTTATTAGGCAGGGTGTATCTGTCAAAACAAAAAGGAAATAAAATAATGTCACAGGTTAAAAGGTATTGGGTGGATGGACTCATCTCATTACTCACAGACAGACAGCAGGAGCTGGAATCTGAATATGCAAACAGCACAGAGCTCTAAATATCCTAATGTGTTTTAGAGTGGTCATTTCTAATTAGCACTTGAATCCAACACCCTACTTAGCCTAATTAGGGGCATAAAAAAAAAGCTGTTTGAGCTCACATGCATATTGAATATGCAGATCTCTAGCATCTACTGCTGCCCTGTTCCAAAAAGCAACATCAAGCAAAGCCTCTCAGTTTACAGCATGGATGAAAACTGGGCCCAGCATAGACATAAACTGGCCCCATGAAGCCAATTTATTGAAAATCTGCACCATTAACTCTATTAAGATGCTTTAAATGTAAATTTGAAAGGTTTTGATGAGTGTTGTGTTACTGGGGGAAAAGAAGGCAAACCCACACTTTAGGAGACACTGTGTTTATTTTTTTCATATCTATTCCATATTATTTTACAGTGTGATTTAAGCCAGGAAATAAATTAAGGTAGATGAAGAGAAAGAATGGTGAATCATACTATGGTTTGGGTTGGAAGGGTTATCATCTAATCCAACCCCCCTGGAATGACCATGGACATCCAACCAGACCAGGTTGCTCAGAGTCCACTCCAGCCTGACCCTGAATGATTCCAGGGATAATAGAGCATCTTCCACCTCTCTGGACAACCTGTGCCAGTTTTTCACCCTCACTGCAAAAACATTTCTTCCATAAGGAAGAATTTAGTATAAATCCCCCTTCATTTAGTTTAAAATCATTACCTCTCATCCTACTGCAACAGGCCCTGCTAAGAAGTCTGTCCCCATCTTTCTTATAAGCCTGCTCTAAGTATTGAAAGGAATTCAGCCACACAGGTAGCTACTCCAGTGCTGGTGACATTTAAAAGCAACATGCAGCTCTGCAGATCTGCCAGGCAAGACAAAATAGGTTTCATTTTTAAACCTTGCTTTTTTTAAGACGAGGCAAGCACATCCACGAGGCATGGAGCAAATGCTGATAAACTGCTTTAATTCGTTTGTACACACCTCATTTTCAGCGGTGGATTTAGCCAAGCATTGGGAGGATTTCATTGTGAATGAAGAGCAGGGATGCCATCAGCTCCATGGAAACCCAGCCAGTGGCTGGGATTGGCGGGGCCATATCCAGGCTTGGCAGCAGCGATACCACTGAAAGTACAAGTACCGTGAATATTTAGCACAGTGCAGGGACGTGGTAAAACCTAGCAACCCCACAGCAGCAGTTATGCAATTCTCCATTTATAGCCCAAAGGGATTCAGCATCATCCTAACATCTCTCCCCCCACATTGCTATATATGAGGGCTTTCTCCTCCTGTTGCTAAATCTTAAAGTGAGAGGAGACAAAGAAATAGCCATTACACAATACAGATTTACAGCCAAGTTGTATTCCTGCTGTTTTGGAAACATTCAGAGGGGCCAAGTCAAAAGCTAACAGGAGACATGTGATAAGATCCTGGGGTTTTTTTGTTCTCCTTCCTTCCATTTTCTAACTTCCCACTTCAATATAATCAGTTGCTCCAAGATCTGTTACACCTCATTTATTACTGAGCCACTAAGTAAGCAGAATCTTTGGCAGCGGTAATTATATCACACAGGTCTACAAAAGGTAAGATGATGCATTATCGCAATCACCCGTTTCCTAAATTTGCTGCGGGTGAGGGTTCCATTCAGGCATCACAAAGGCAGCATATAATCTACATCACCACCAGGTAAGGGTGATCCACCTCAATCTGTCTGCAGTGACATGGGATAATGCCAGCAGTGGACTTATTCATGAAGGTGCTGAGCTTCTGCATAGAGCTGGGTGCCAGCGGAATACAGGCGTTCCTGAGTCCTTGCAGCATTTAGGGCAGGCTTAAGCACTTGTGATGACTGGGTTGCCATCAGGCTATATATGGAAGCCAACAACTGCTGTGCCACAGGAGAGCTTTTGCTCTGCTGTTTATTCTCATGTCTGATAGCACAGCTCAGCAGAGACTGGATGATTACAACTTGTGTCATGGTATTTTTCATGAGACATCTACTGCATTTAGGTTTGGTTTTGGTTTAATATTCCTGAACACAGTTTTAAGCATCTTATCCTAACAGAGGACACTGATCCAACAAGACAGGTTACCCCAAAGCTATTTGGTATTTAGGCAAAAGGAATCTGCAAAACCAGCATTTCTGTAGTCAGTGGGCTGTCCCACATGAAAATGGGTAAAATATACAGCCAGGTGCACCCTATCAGAGAGACTCAGCCTTCCATAAGACAGGTCCAAAGCTCTGGTTTAAAGGTGTAGTTTGGGCCAATGCTAGAGAACTTCAGGCAGCTGCAGGGGCACCTGGGGGGCAGCAGCCATGTATGACTCTCCTGCAGGTTGCTCCATTGTGGGCCGGTTGGTGCTCTGTATTTCCCATTAACAAGCCCTCACACATCTCTCTCTGTTTCAGTTCTCTGAGTGTAAGGTTAATAAATATTTCCTTATTTCTTAGGGCTGCTGTATGGACACACACAAGCCTATGAGTTACTCGATGTATAACATCTGAAGTTCCCACAAATAATTTAAAAACACATCCAAAACCCCAATCCTCAACTCCCAACAAGTACAACTGCCCTTTACTTGCTGCTTTGTGCTTTTCCTAAATGGAAGAGGAGCCTTCCCTTAGGCTCTGAGACAAAATTCTTGGAAGGGTCTTGAAACAAGTTAATATATATCATTTAAATCCTTTTTCTCTTTTCTGTGTTAGCTAGTTCATCAACCTAGGAAAACACGGTATAAACCAATTGAAAGCCTAACCTAGTTAGCCAATCTGAGAAGCAGACTGTGCCCCAGGAATGCAACTGCAGCTCGTTAAAACAATAGGAATAAAGACAAAAAACACAGTTCCATCTTGCACTTAGTAATTCAACATAGTTGCAGGGACATCAAACACACAGTGGTCCTCCTCAAGCTTCACCATCACCTGAAGCCCAGTCTTCTCCTAAGCAATAACATGCAGAAGGCTCTGATTTCCAGGTGCAGATGGTTTGCAGCCTCCAGCTCAGCTGGAGAGAATTAGGGCAGTTCAGACTTCTCATATAAAGGGGCTGAGGGCAGCAGTAGTGGCTTTCTTTGCTTTTTCTTTCTTGTGCTGTTTTTGAATTAGGGTTCTTTGAGCTTTTGTTTAAGGAAATGCTGCTAGGTTTTTCTTTTAGGGGCATTAGTGTTCTCTGTATGACTTTCTTGTATTGCTAAGACAAGGAAGCACAAGGGCTAGGTGGGTTTTGTTAGTTGCTTGGGTCTGACACAGGCTGTAATGACAGGGCTTCTAGCTTCCAATGTATCCTAGGGGGGTTTCAGTAACCCCACTAACAACAAGGCTGCCCAGAGAGGAGGGTTGGGGGGAAAGCATGGGTCTGTGTGAGGGCACCAATCGCCCTCAGGGCAAGCACATTGAATAACACAAGGAAAACATCTTGTCTTGAGGTTTAGCTTCAAGTAGGTTGAGTGTTGGTGTCTTAGAGCAGTCTTTATTTTCCTGCATCCTTGGATGAAGAGCTATCCAACATGATGGTGAAAGTGAGGATAGCACCAGAGGGACAGTGCTCTGCAGAGGCTCATGTTCTTTACACAGGTACAGGTAAGCTTTTAAAGACTATGCCTATGAGAAAAAATGTAATTTTCAATGTAACTGTGTCCTCAGTGAGGTTAATTTGTCAAGATGTGTCCAGTCTTCAGAACAAAAACGTGCCTCAAAAGACCAGAGATTAGGGGAAATAAGGGAAGAAACCCAGTGAGGTTGTACAATTGAACTGAATTTTGGGGCTCTGACCACAAGGCTGCATGGAAAAGCAACAGGAGACTCATTTAGGGTTTGCTGCCCCTAATGGGTGACTACAAAAGTCTGCAGAAAAGAATTATTATTATTGCTTCAGGACTTCTGACTTCTTAATCAGGGGTCTTGGATCTTCAAGATAAGAGCAGTGCAAGCTGTGGGGTATCTGTTCCCAGATCAGGCAAGCTGGAAACAAAGATAAAACTGAGAAGTTCCCCAGACTGGGGGCGAGAGGTGTTGTTTGGAGGAAGCGGCTTTGGCCAATGCTGCAGGCTGCCCTGCTGAGTCCTTCCATTATCTAGGCAAAAGAAGGAAATATCCCCTTTTCCCCTCGCTTTCGCTAAAACCAACCCTCTGTCAGTCAGAGAAGTAGCCTGTACTTTTAATACCTCTTTTGCACTTCATTACTGAGGGCCTTGAGCATCTATGTCATTGGTGATGACATAAAGAATGGATGTAGTTGCAGGGCAGCATAAGGCATTTAGCACATGGGCATGTGTGCTTGGTTTGGGGCAGGGATTTTTTTTATTAAAAAAAGTGGAGAAAACTGCCTTACCTCTAATGAATAAGCACCAAGACAACTTTATGTGGCCCACAGATTGCCCCTGCTACTACTGCTTGCTGAAATAAAAGCAAATGGGATGAGTGGGCAGAGTCCAGTTCCTATGTGAAGATTGTATTGTATAAGGACTATATTGTAGGACCTGCTCTAGCACTGTAATGCAACCAGACACTGAAATCCAGCCAATTTTTTATTGTTTCTGCAGTGTTGTCCAAACGTGTTGTTGCTATTTTGGCTTAATCTTTCTTTCCCCTTTTCTAGCCTAGTTGCTACGGCTTCTTGACTTCTGGCTAATAGGCAGGGTTAAATTGTTTATTACACTGGAACTTGATTTGCAGAAAAATGTTTGGGCTTTTTTGTATTGCATGTGATTGGCAAAACAGTTGTGATTTCTTCTGTTGTGGTTGATATTTGGAAAGAATCTTCAACTGTTTATGCAAAGGGAGTTTGTCCTGTCCTTTCCTGTGAATTGCTGAGATCCGTGGAACCTAATGCTAATGATTAGACTGTGACTTGTCACCTGTGTCTTGAGGTTTTTGATCTGTTTTTATGATGGGGTGGTGGAAATTGTTTACGTGCTGGGTGAGGTTGGTGGTAAAGCATAAGAAATACTGTGCTGCTGGTATAAAATTATTTCTCATTGCTTAGTCTGTGGGAATTTGCAGATGCTCCCAAAAATAAGGGAGGATTGGTATTAAATAATGAACACAGGAATGATGTTCCTGTTCCTGTCTTTAAGCTTAAACATTTCCTGTAGAATAGATAGTAATGAAGCCTTTGAAGCAGTTTGTAGGTGGCTTTGGCTGTTGCTTTGAAATCTGATGATGTGGTAGAGAAAATCTGGTATCAATGGTCAGATTGGAGTGGAGGCCGATTGCAGCTCTGCTCAGGAAAGAGCAGGGCTAGAAAACACACCTTTTCCATAGCTGAGCATAAAGACATCACACTACTGCAAAAGCTCATTTATGTCCTGTCTCTTTCTCAATGGCCACTGCTCAGTGGCTTGAAAAGAGTATTAAGACAAAGCAGAAGTGGTCAGACAGTACCTTCCCAGCTGCCAGTAATTTGTGGTGCTTGATTTTAATTGTACCCAGTGGATGTTTTTTTCAAGAGTTCTGAAGACTTTTGAATTCATTTCTGGTATCCATAACATCTTGTGGCAACTGTGGATGGTTTATTTACAGGGCATTAATGTGCATGAGTAGAGATATAGGCCAATTATGTTTTGGTAACACTGAGAAAGCTCTTGCAAATACTTTTCCACCTTAACAGGACAGCACAAGTCAAATGGTATCTGGCTGAACTCCAAAACAAATAATTAATGCTGGTGCTCACAAAGGAAATGCTGTTGTCCTCAAATAGTTGAGCATTGTTCTCAGATTTCCTGCAATAATCTCTGCCTTTTTACCCCAAAAGATTCCTAACTGTGTGGGTCCTGAGATTTCTCTCATGTCTGTGCTGTGAATGTTCATAGCAGTTGTGATTTTTAGCCTTCTTCCTTTGAACAATCCTCCACCTAATACACAGCATGTAGCATTTGGTGGTATTGGAGGGTATAAAGTGGATCTTCTGTGTAACCTCATAGATAAAATATCCATAAGGTGGTATCTGTTTGTAAAGCTTGTGATCACCAATCTGGTCACACACGTGCAGTGATGGTCAGTGTGTCTGGGCATGGAGACTTTGGCTGGCAGTGATCTGAAACAGCTGCTCCAAAGCTTCAGAGGGATATAAAATAGGCAACATCATGCTGGGGAGGAGGAGGAGGCTGGCAGCTCTTTTACCTGATGGAAAGCTATTGCTTACAAACAGAGAGGCTGACCTGTGGCAGGAGACATTGTCATGGGAGATGATGATCAGGAACCCAGCCGGAATGAGCATCTAACAGCACTACAGTGGTTGTGTGCTGAAAGTGTTAGTTGCTCTCTAGAGCTGGATGTGAGAGGCAAAAACCTTTAGCCCATAGGGCATGAGTTCTTATGGGAGTGGGGCAGTTTGTCTATTCATTAGTCCAGGGTCTGATCACAAGCATAGTTTGGGAGTTTGCATGCATAAAGTAAAAACAAGTGGGAATCCTGCACTCAACCTTGTCATCTATGTTTTTCTACTGAGACTTGTGGGGTTTCTCCACGTCAAAGTATCATCTTCCCATTTAGCTCTTACTCTTCTGGAACTTAGTGACTGGCATAAAAAGAGGATGTGACAGGCACACCCCAATCAACATTTGGTGGCAATTCAATTTTATAAGTCTCCTCTGCATGTTAACAGAGCAGTGAAAAGACTGCATGGAGATCTCCCCAGTGCCTGGCCAGCTTAGGTGTTAATCCTGCATGACGTAGGTTCTAGGTGTAGTCTAGAATCATATATTTTTGTGGGACCTGACACCTAGATGATGAGGGGTTGATCCTGCATTTAATTTTTGCTGAGAACTATCCCAGGCCAGCTGTGCTGTGAGATGTCAGCAGCTTCACCCGGCTCTCTTCCCAGTCTTTGAAGAACATATTGGACCACCCTCATCTGGGATCCAGTGACATAGTCCTGTGCCTCAGCAGTAGTGGATGATGGCGGTTGTGTGTCACTAACAAATTGAAGCATGTGCTACCAAAACATATTGCAGGATTTGGAGGCACGTATCTTATTTAAGTTATGCTTAAGAATATGCCATGACCTATGAACACTTCAGTAATGGGTTTGAGCCAGGAATGAGTTGTGCTGAAGTAATTATTTATTCACTTTAATAGGGACTGATGGTTTTACTCAGCTGGGAGCTGTGCATAATTAAAACCATGGTCCCTGTCCCAAGAGCTTTCCAGTCTGAAAGATGAAGCAAAGGCTGTGCTGGGAGAAGCTGTGGGAATCCCGTGTGCCCATATCAGATGTTCAGAAAATTACATTTTAAAAGACCTGAGTACTCTGTATACAACAGGAGACACAGGTCACTTGGGGCTAGTGTGTATTTAACACAGGCTTTGTTCATATGGCTGCAATGCCAAGTGAGAGGTGGCTGCTGTAGGTCAAGAGGTCCTCCAAAAGCTGTAAAATAAACTCAGACTTGCAAATAAAAATGCACTTAACCCTGGAATGGTGTTCAGTGTAACCTGGGGATGCACATTACCCAAACTGGAGCTGTCCTCCTTAAACACAGCCCAGACAAGGGAGCCAGTGCCTGTTCCTGTGCAGACGCCATGCCCCAGGCAGAGCAGCATTGATCAAAGAGACCAGGTCTTGAGCAACACCCAACATTCATCTGTTTTGCAGCTGCTAGGAGCCATTGCCTCTCCCCAGACCTGAAGAAGGACTTGTCTGCCTCAAAGCTTGACTGTTTTTTTACTAATTACATAATTTGGCTTAATAAAAGCTATTGCCTCCCTGTACAAATCTTGTGTCTCTTTGAATAGGTTGGCACATTTCCTAATAGAACCAGGAACTGCTTCTTAAACAGAAGTTTGAACACTGTTGTTATTAAAATAGGAAAGGAAATGGAAGCTTGTTCACAACAAAGCAATATTTATTGCTCAGTTTAATTGCTTAACGTGGAGTGCATGACTGGGCGTTTGAAGGAGCTGATTTGCAGTTTGGTCACCCTTTGAAACAGAGCCACATCTTGTGAAATTGCATGTTGAAACTCAAGGATTGAAATGGTTTGAGCAGATGGGAGAGGAATAGAAATTGCTGGCTGAGCCTGCACAATTCTGCTGGGAAAAGTTCGTCCTGGAAACACACAGCATTGGGACCACTGCCTTGTCTGGACCTGCGCCCTTGAGCAGGATGGGAGATGCTGATGTGGGATACCTGGAGGTTGGCTCAGATTTTTCCCACTCAGCCAAAACGTAGGTGAATTATATGGCTGCGGAGGGGACTAAGCAGGCAATGGCATGTTTTGCACATGTGCAGGCAGGTACCATCAAGGAAGCAGGGCAGGTAGGAAAGTTGAGCAGGCACATGTGAACTAGAGTGATGCCAGCCCCAAATGCCTGAGCTGTTCATAGGTGTGAACAAGCACTAGGTGAAAATCTCTTAATGCTCTTACCACAAGGACTGCAAAATCTCCCCCAGTCCTGACCACAGCCATGCTCGCCCACACAGTCCCAACGAAGTTGTGTTGTCAGTGCCTTCGTTTTAATGGGGAATGCATGCACAGCAAGTCATTGCGTTCAGGTTGAAGAGCAAGTTTAAATCTCCTTTCTACCCCAGCAAGACCCCACAACTACTTCCTTGACTGGGTCTTGGCCACTTTACAGCTCAGGTTTTGGGGCACACATACAGATTTTATGGCCTTAATGCAAATAGTGGATAGTGCAAATAAAAATTATCTGTCTGTCCCTCCCCAGTGAGTGCTGAACCCAACATTTCCCACAAGTGACTCAGCAGCGTCAGGGGGAGCAGGAGCTGCCTTGCTCCAAGGTCTGTCACCATGCCATAAATCCAGCATGACAGCAATGAAATAATTTCATTTTGCGTGCCTGGAAAGCCACTTTTATCAGTAGCAATACTGACAGCATGACTTCGGGGGCTGGGGAGGTTTGACTCCTGGGTGCAGCAGCTCCTGGCCCTACAGAGGGGGAATTTACTTTCATCCACCCCAGGAGCCAATGGTGCACTCCGCATCCATGTTGATGATCAGCAAAGACCCACCCCAAAAACCTGAATCCCATCCTTCAATCAAAGAACAGTCCAAAATCCCTTTCCTAAGAATAGGAATATGTGTTTTTCTTAAAAACACCCTGCGTATCACCCATCCTGCTGTGCCAAGGGCTCCCTTGCACAGCTCCTCTGCAGCCAGGAAGTTAGGACCCAAGGACTTTCCAACACTGTTCTGCCTGAAGTGGCATCTTGGGGTTTTTCATAATGGAACTGTGAGGCTCTGAGTTATTCCCATAGCACTTTTAGTAATCAGCTGAAAGGTATGCTGAAAGGCCCATTTGTCATGTCTCAGCTGGTCTCTTGGAGAAACAGTCACAGGTCAGGCAAGTTACCTAATTTATATGTCAGGGGCTGCAGGAAAGAATCGACAGCATTTGTTGTATTTTTCCAGAGTAGGCTGATATTCCCGGCATGTTGAACTGTAGGAGTTCCCTTGCTTTTATGACCGCTTGCAATCCCTCCTTATTTGGCTGATGTTACAGCAATTCAAGCAGAAAAACATTGGCTGTATGTGCTTGTAGGACACCCCCCTCATAGATGTCTCCCTTCAAAGCAGCTTGCTCGTTTGCTGGTGTGAGAATATCCATGCACACCTTGTATGAGCCAGCCTCTCCAGCTGCAGATCCTGCACACCAGTTTGAGGGATCATTACAAAAGCCAGGAGCAGCATTATGTCTCCATTCAGAAAGAAATGTGATGGTTGGCAAGTCCCTCTCTGTAACACCAGCTATGGAGTGGGTATTGCTGCAGAGGCAACAGCAGTGGTATGTGTCTATATGAGCACACTCTGCTGTTGCACACGCGAATATGCATACATGCCATGACATGCTTTGGGTTCATGCAAAAGGTGAGGGAATTTTACTAATGGAAAACATAAGTTGCAGACGTGAACCATCCTGATAGCGCTCCCAGGGAATGTCCAAAATGCGAGCAGAGAGCTGGGGGTGTGCCACCTCTAATGCCAACCAGAGCCAGGGTAAGAGGTACTGAGCACCACTGCCACATAGATATTCCCACTGGGACTGAACATGATCCCATCTGAGAGGTTTCAGGCAGACCCTCTCCAACATGTGAGTGTGCTAGGGAAGACTGATAGGAAACCGTTCCTGATGGAAGCAGTGCCTGAAAGCAGCAGGCTGTGCGACTCCCTAAACTCTGCAAGATCTCTTTGTAACCACCACAATGTTGGGTGAAGAAGATGCAGGACAAGGCCTCACCCTCACTCACTGCAGCATGCAGAGCAGAGAGCAGAGGCCTTTACGCTGTTGATGCTTAAGAAAGGTTTGCCCAGGCTCAGGGCTGTGGGAGTGATTGAGGGTTTATCTCTCATCTCTGCAATGGTGTCTCTGCACTGGGGGTAGTGCTCAGGGAGGGCTTAAACTATGGGTTCGAGGAGGGGAGTAGGGCAGGGCTGTGGCTGCCTCTGAGCGCAAACTGCTGTGACCCTCCAACAGGAAACAAAGCAGAAGCAAAGAGGAAGATGGTTTACAAAGTGCCCATTTGCTCCAGGCTAGCAGGGGAATAAAGCATGCATCAAGGAGCTGACTGTGCTCCCATGTGCCGTGGGAAACACGGTCAGGTGGGGAGGAAAGAAATAAATCCTAAGGCGTGCAGCTTGCCATCACAGGGAAATGCAGAGGAGCAAATTATTATCTTGTGCTTTTTGCAAGATGAAAGATGGGCCATTAGCTGCCTGTGGAAAATACCTTCCAAACCCTTTTGTGCAACAGTTTCTCTGCAGAAGGGCTCTCCCAGCACCCCAGGCATCCTGGGCGGTGGTAGCAAGAGAACGCCCCACAGATGGGGCTGGAGAGGTTTGAACTTGAACTCGTTTATTTAGCTTTGACTTTTCTCTTTCTGGAGTCCCTGGACGCAGGCCAAACCTCAAAAGCAAGTTATAGCCAAATAGTTTTGAGGCTGGTAATGAGATACCAAAGGCTTACTTAAAAAAGCCCTGTCCCACATTTCTTTGCAGCACGCAGGGGTGATGCTCCATGGCTTCAGCACAGCTGGGCTCGGGGGTCATGGTGCTGCCAGCCAGCCCATGCTCAGCATCCTCCTCCTGTATCTCATGAGCATGGCTGGGTATAAGCAGCCACCCCCAGGTGATCCAAACACTTATTGTTTTCACTGCAAAACAGACTTTTGAACACTTCTGTCATTGTACACACACTGCACAGGGTTAATTATAACAGATCGTGTCTCTCCCTGCTGTAAACTCCTACTTGGCTGCTGCGGTCTCCCACCTTCCGACAGCTTAAAAACATGGTGTGACCTGCAAAGTCTCTTCTGGGCTGCAGCAGTACACAAACTTGCTCCGATACTTGCTTGTAGGCTGCACACAGGAGCACTGGCCACTTCACTGGCAGGACCAAGTGGACCCTGCTCAGGCAGAGAAACCTAATCTAATCCACACAATCTGCTTTGCTCTGCGATCAGGATCTGGCCCTACACAGCTTTCTCTGCGTGCTGATGCTGGTTTTGTGCTATCCTTCCTCGGTGGCATATATTTTACATTGTATTTGAATAAAACAGAGCAAGCCTGTGAAAGTCAAGATAAATGTGTTTCAAGATCTTCAGGCTCTGGTGCAAAGCAGCGTTACAACAAACCACAGCCTTCCTCAAGAGTGGAAAGGGTTAACTGCTTCATTTTCCCCGATACTTGTGGCTAATGCAAATCAGATCTGGAATGATACAAGTAAAATGATTGAAACCTCTGGCTGTTCAAAAAAGCCTGTGTTTTAATTAAATTGAGAACTAGCTGGTTAATCAGCACAAGGACTAATGGTCTGATTAGCAGGAAATGCCTGGTGAAAAGTGACTGGGCTGGAGGGAGAACTGAGCCATGGATTGGGGACGCAGCCCAGGGCTGGGGCAGCTGCGGGTTGCTTTGCAGAAGACATTCAGGCTCCATCCGAGGACCCCCCAGGAAGGAAACAAATTCTTGATCCCACCAGGGGTCCTTGGATAGAGTTGCCCCCAAATGTGTCCTTGCCCAGTGCCCAGCTGTGGAAACCCTCTTCAGAGAGCATGACAAGGGACCAGGGGATGCCAGGAGGACAAATGAAACCTCTTGTCTCAATTACCTTTGAGAGGGAGAGTACAAGGATGGGGAAGGCAGGATTGCAAAATCAATTTGAAATTTATTGTGTGAAGGAAAAAAAAAAAAAAAAACAACCCGAAACCACACCACCCAAGAAATGAACTTTTAGAATTAAAAAATCAATGGAGAAATGTCCTTCTGGCTGCCCCTTCCCCCACTGTGCAAAGCACAAGCTTCCTTCTGATTAAAGCTCAGCCTGGAGCAGTTTTGGTGGCAAGAGGCCAGGAGAAAGCTTAAGGCGCTCTTTGCAGTTTAAGGTGGAGCTGTTTACAGTGCCTTCCCCAGCAGTGCCAGTTTTGGCCATGCAGCAGCGTCCTCTTGGTTACACCAGTTACATTCTGGCTGTGCTACATTTACGTGTCCAATAGCAAAGACAAGCTCTCTGCTCACAGGTGCTTGGTAGTAGATGAGCCTTGGTGGGGTTTTGTTTTGCTTCCAGCTGCCTACAGCAAGTTTTCACTAAAGGGAAATAACGTGAGGTGAGAGGGAAGAGGAGTGAGAATAAGTCCTGCTCCATTGCTGAGCAGATGCGGATGGGATGCTCCCTCTGAGCAGTCCTTGCACATTGGGGTTTGCTCAACAATTCAGGACCAAATTGTCCCTAACATGATCCTGCACCCTGCAAGGAAAACATCTGTGGTTTTCTTACCTGTTATGGAAATCTCAGCCCCAGCCTCCCTGATAGGGTGTTTGTCGTTCACAGACATTAACTGGCACCTATTTTGATCCTGTAACTCAGGGCCGGTATGGTGTGGTAGCGTTTCACAGTCTTTAAGCTCATGAAGTGGGAAAGGCAGTTTGGGTGTTTCTTCTCAAAACAAGCACAAGTGTGCACAGCACATGTGTATTGGGTGCAGCATTAAGACTGATAGCCGTGCTGCCTTCTTGAGAAACAACTTTTTATTAGGATATTTACTGTGCATTTGGTATTATGAGGCAATAAAACTGTTAGTACCTATTCACATCTCATCATCTGTAATTGGAAAAGAGAGCTCCATCCACAGGTGGAGCTGGCACCCACTGGACTCAGTGTTTGCACGGATTTCAGCTGCCCTTGGCTCCACCAAGCCCCTGGAACAGCCTCTGGGGAGGGAAGCCATGGGCGCAGGGTGCTTTTCCTGTTCTGATGGGGAGCAGCAACTCAGCAAGGTTAAGAAATAACATGGGGGGATGCAGAATACTACACAGGTTCAAAGGAGAGCCAGTCCCAGCTCTGAGCACTCAAAAATACACACAGAAACTCTTTTTTGCAAACCTTCAGTGCCACCCACCCTAGCTAAACATGTTGCTCAGCAAGTTGGCAGAGTGTTGGTGTCTCCCATTTGAAACTAAATGCATGACATTTCAGATCTAACTAGGTTATAACATGTCACATGCTAGTTTTAAATTGTTGCCTTCTGTAGAATAAGTTTTATATAGATTTTTCGGGGGGTTTTGTTTAGAAGTGCTTCAGGGAATCAGGTGAAAACCACTGAGCTGCTCTCAAAAAGCCCCAGATTCATCTGCATGGAGCTATCATTGAGACTAGAGAGCTGCCAGGCACAGAATCTATAAATCATGAATCAAGCCTCCCATTCCTCTCCCTAAATCACAATTGTTTTAAAATGAAAGAAAACATATTGGTTCTTTTAATGTGCCTTTTGGAGTCTATGCCTTTAGGCACATTTTCCAGCTTTTCCAAAACATGAGAACTAGAAACTTCCTCTGATTTCTCAGTGAAAGCCAAGAGTCTCACTTAATTGCTTGCATGCAAGAGCTGCAGCTTTATGAAAAAATTCTAAATATCAGAAGATTGGTAATAAAATCACAGGGTCTGGCAATGTTGAGACTCAAGTTAGATGCTGAATATTCCTTTTATAAATGTCAAAGAAGAACATGCACCACTGGGATGCTGGTCTGCTACAGGAGAAACAGATACAATTGGTTTTGGTGACGCAAAAAAAGACCCAAAGCCTACATTCCTTCGTGAGGGTGTTCATGTTGCTGCTCAGCAACCATTGCCTTTTGGGTAGGCAGTCTCTCCCATGGTAGGGACTATATCCAGTTCGTTTTTCACTGGCTGTTGTGAGATTTGCTGGATTCCAGAGCCTTGGATTACACGGTTGGCACTGAAGAGAGTTTGAAAGTGTTCAGACCATTGAATCAGGATGGAGAGTTTATCTGTGCATTTGGCCATCTTCACTGAGTAGAGGACCTTAAACCTGGTATGTGAGTCCATACACTGCTTTCAGAGCCTCATAGAATCTTCTATGGTCACCCACATCTGTGCATAGTTGAGTCTTTTCTGGTTAAGCCACCACTTGCTCTGGATATCACAAAGTTTCTGTTGGAGTTTACTCCATGTAAGATGAAAGGCTGCTCTTCTTACGTGACAGGGTGGCTGAGTGAGGTGTGCTTGGTAGACAGATCTCTTCTGTGTCAACAGCTCCTGGGCTATCTGATTGTTTTCATCAGACCAGTCTTTGTTTTCCTTTGAGGGGAACCCTACGGATACTTCAGAGGACTGCAGAATGCTATTTTTAATATGTTGCCAAAGTGCTTCAGGAGAAGAGTCTATGAGATGGTCTTGAAGCCTAGTTTGAAGGTTTGCCTGGAAACTGTTGTCGTGGTTTGAGGCGTAAATCAATCTGCCTGCCCACTCACTCCTCCCAACCTTCTTTTCCCCCCCACTTTACGGG
>JASSUY010045303.1:0-23664 GCA_032466535.1 Forpus xanthops
AGCATGAAACTCAGAAAGTCCTTGGCCAGCCTAAACATTCTAAGCCATAACTATAAACACTGGTGCTACCAGCACTGTTCCCAAGCCGAAAACCAAAACCACAGTGCTGCACCAGCTACTATGAAAAAGAGAAAAATGACTGCTGCTGCTGAACCCATGACAAAGACACAGGAAAACTAACTATCAGGTTTGCGGTCAGAAACCTAAATCAGAGGGTTAGGGTTTTAAAACCGTGAGTTACAATTGTTATAGAGTGTAATGTATGTTCTGTCTTCTGTGTGCATCAACCAGACCTCATTGGTTTCAATGGATATTTATTTGAGAGCAACTCAAAATAAGAAACTGGTTTTTATGGTAATAATAGGAATCTTTTAAAGAGTGAATTACTTTTTTTAATAGCTATTCAGTGGGGATTCTCCCATGAACTATTTTAGTTGCAGACTCCTGCTAATTTGAAGTTACTATGAAGCAGTTAGGAAGCCAGAGTACATCAAAGACAGTTGCTATTCTAGAGAAACCATAGGTGGCCGACCTTAAAGGTGAAGCGCAGCATTTGTAACTCTGAGCTGTAAGTAATTTCATACCTATGATGCTGCTGTATGCTGGAGCTGTTTTCAATATTGCATGTGGATTCTGCAAACACTGCCATGGTTTCTTGCTAGAATAGTGCGACTTCTGGTACAACACAAAGCTGAAAATTTTCTTTTGTAAATCCAACTTTTGGTGTTCATACTGCATAAAGAAACCCTATAACTTGAATTCTGAACCAAAGTTCTTCTGTGGACAGTGGTTGAAACTGAGTCATAGCTGAGTTGGAACTTTGGGCTATGCTGTGAGATTCAAGTCTCTGCAGGGTACATTTGTCAGCCTCATGAAAGAGTTTAATGAAATGGTGACCCATTTAGCACAAGGCTTGGTGGATTGCTAATATGCTTCAAGAACTTCACAAAATCTTTTTTAAAGAAACCGGGGATGTTTCGTAAAATGCATTTTCAAGGACTCTGGGGTGCTCCATAGCCAGTAATGGGCCTTGTTGGGACAGCTGAAGCATGCTCTTTCTTGATTCAGCTTCATTAACAGTCACATATTGTGTGTATTGTCTCTGTTGGAATACAGTTTACATTGAACTCCCTCAGGCTTCAAAGTAAACATGCATGGAGAAATTGGTATATGATTTGTCGTGCTGCTATGCTACTTTGTTCTATAGACTGGGTTTCTTACTGGGGACGGTTATGAGGAGCATGAAGTATGTAAATCGTCTATGATTTACTCTTCTTCGTATTTGGCTTTTCTCTCACATTATCATTAGTTTTCCAATATATGCCAGGATACAAGCAGTTTAACCTCCTGCCTCCACTCTTCACATAAGTTGTAGAGTTTTCACCTCTTTTTTTTTTTGATTGCTAGGCTGGAATAGCACAGTAATAGTGTAGGTACTGGGCTTTTGCATATTTAAGATGCAAATCTTTAGAATCATAGAATCAAAGAACTGGTTAGGTTATAAAAGTCCTATAAGATCATCAAGTCCAACCATTAACCCAGCACTGCCAAGGCCACCATTAAACCATGTACCTAAGTGCTACATCTACATGTCTTTTAAATCTTATCCAGGTTGGTGACTGAGTAGGAGCACAGTCTACTGACATTTCCAGCCGTTAAAATTTGGCCCATAAAGGTGCAGAACCAGAAAATGTTAAAAATCATTATGAGAAAAATGAATACCAGCAATGCAATAACAGATTTCCAGTCTAACATCTCACAGCTTCACTCGAACAGCAATTTCAAACTAGGCATCCTTATCTTCTTGATGATTAGCCCCTTAGTTTGAAAAGGGTCTTTTTTTAACAAGGACTCCAACTGAGGTACCTGCAAGGAAACATGTTTTACGTTTTAGGGCTCTACTGGGATGGCAGTATACTGGCACATCATCACTACAATGTCTCTTATTATCAAACTGCCAACTCACATTTTGGCTACATCCTCTAGATTATTCAATACAAGAATAACTTCTTCCAGAAGACAAGTACAAAAATAGGTTTCCAACATTCTTTCTTCTAGGTTTTAAACTTACCTGGGACAGGGTAGTCCTTACTTTCTCTGTGGTCACAAACAATGTAAGCAAAATGCTGCAAAAGTAAAATTATGGAACAAGGTAGGGGAGAGTCTCCTGTCCCCCACAGCGGTGTTATTGTGCCTTTGGTGGAGAAAAAAATTAAAAAGTAAAAACCAAATGTGCACAAAAATTCTTCAGATAGACACAATATAACACATGAGATTATCTAAGTATGTACTGAAAGGTGTATGTATGCTTCTAATCTCGCTCTTGTGCAGTTATATTCAGTGTTATGTACATATATTTCAATGCAGATTTTTAGACTTTGCTATTGATTTTCTGGATTGTACCATAAATCTTTTTATTATTATTAATTTTTATTAAATTTATTTACTTTTTTATTTTTTCTTAAATTAATTTTTTAGAAAGTATTTTTATTTAAAAAAAAGAAAAAAAGACTTCTTGATCTGTTTGAGTGCTGAATCTTTTTCTTTTTTGGAGGGATTTTTCAGATTTCAGTCACCATCCAGTATAGTAAATTTTCTCTGAAGTCCTTATAAAGCTGATACAGAGGTGACTTTGAAAAATAGCAGGGAAGGCTGAATTTCATATCTGAATAGAGATTCTTTTTAAGATAGGAAAGTCCAAAAGGATTTTTTTATATGCTAGTTTGCTAGTGGTGTAATTGAGTAATGTTTATAAACTGCCGGAAAGCAACTTAGAACTAACAGGAGAGTTGATATGCACCTAACAAATAATGGGATCTATTCTGAGGAAGTTGTTGACTTCTGTTTCCTTTGTGCAGATATCTTGTAAATAATGACAGTCCTAGAAATACAGAGCTTTTTTTTTTATGTCATGTAAGTGTAGCTACAAATGAAAAAGCTTCCTTCTTTTTTGCATTTCTGAAGATGCTTTTTTCTCAAGATGTTTTCTCTTTGGCCATAAGTTTTAGCTGGGGTAAATGCGAGTGTAAAACTCATAATGGAGATTTACTGAATAAATGCCAATGGGCTTCTCTAATAAAATTATGTACTATGCCTGAGCAGCCAAATTAATTAGAGAAAAAAGCAAACACAGCCAAATTAATTAGAGAAAAAAGCAACTGTTTGCAAACGTGTTTTAGTAACCAGCAGTGAAAGCGCAAAATGAACATGTCCAGTTCTCTTCATTGTCTTCCAAGGGATTGATCAGTTACTTGTCACCAGCTTCATTTCCTGAGCTGTTGGTATGGGTACAAGTCTGTAATAACAACTTTGGTAGTTCCGTTGTTTTCCCTGGGATGCTCAAGGTCCTATTTGAGAAAATACCAGATCCTGTCCAAGCTCAATTCTCATGGCTGAACATACTTTGTTCTGCATTAACCTAGATTTTTATTCTGTCTTGATTCTTCTTTAGCGCATTTTCAAGGACCATAGAGACAGGTGTATTTTATAAGCCTTTTGCAGAGTGATCTTAAAATAGGAAGTTGTAAACTGTTCGTTTGCTCTCTTGAAAACAGCTCCTTGCCAAATGTTGCCATCAAAATGAATTAGTTCAGTGGATGCTAGTAACCATGACTGTGCATTTAAAACTCCCAATCTCTTCAAATGCTGCGGTGCCAATGATTTTGGTATTTTCCCTGAGGCCAGCTTCCCCAAAATGCAAAGTTCTGGGATGTTTTTGGACAGGCAAATGAAAAATTTCCTTTCTGCCACATTTGCATTGTTGGAGTCTTTTTCCGATGGCAACTCAAATCTAGTAACATCATTTTTTTCTGCAGAGTTGTTCTTAATTTAAGCTTTACATACATATATAAATATGATTTATTGTTATTATGACATAAGGTTGTTCCAAAAACACACCCAGCAGTGCATGGTGTTAACTATCTAGAGGAAATTCTGTGATGCTCCAGAGGTTAAAAAGGATTCTGTCATAGCTAGGAGCACCCCCAGCAGCTTTCTCATTTAAAACAGTGTTCAGTTTTATAGCAGCTTCCTGCAGGCTGCCTGTGGGCTACTCTGTTGTCTGGAATATCCCTAGATTTTCATAGTATTTTAACGAAGATGACAAAGACATCTAGGGGAGACCAGTGACAGCCCATTTACCATGTAGTTGTGCTGCCTTTGCTGCAGGATGGTTCCTCGCCTGGAGCTATGGTAGCAGCAGATCTGTCCTGTTCTGCTTCCACACTGCCAGCATATGGCAAGTCCTCACCACTACTGGCCTTATACAGATGAACAGCAAGATGCGTAATCATTTCAGAGGCACATAGTTCACAATTTATTTATGTATTTAGACGCAGAACTAAGCCTGTTTATATTAAAAAGCTTTCTTGGATGCCTCAGGTAAAGAATAGCTGATTTTTTGGGACAGATTAGGCTTTGAATTTTATTAGTCATTTCCAAATGCCAGATATGTTTTGGTTTTTTTTGTTTTTTTTTTTGCTCATAGGCAGTCAGTGCTTCTTGTTTTGAAAGGTAAGAGCTCTTCCCTTTTCAACCCAAATGGGAATCAAGATTGTATGGGGGCAGAAGTAAGATTGATGGTTGTTTGTGTGAAAGGCCATGAATGACTTCAAATATGGCTAAAGGCAAAAGTTAAATCTTTCTCTCATTACAATTCCGCTCCAGCAACAATGACCTGGGAGTGTTTATGTTAACAAGAAATAGTAAGATTAGGAATTCCCTAATATAAGAGTTCTCACGCTAACTACGAGCTTTGACTATTTAGGAAGAACCAGACAGCTGTCTGCAGAGTGGAGTTGAGACTGTTGAAGGAAGGCTTCCTGGATGCTTTTGCAGCTCACAATGTTTAACTAGAAGTGTCTTCCTTTATACTGATGCATCCCCAACTTCCTGAATTTTCATACACACAAATCAGATTAAATTTAAGAGATTATTCTCCCTATTTTGATTTTCACTATCTATCATGACTTCAGATATGTGCATAACAGTCCAGGAATGAACACTATTTTAGTCATGTTTTCCATTTTCATACTATAAAACCCTCATGTTGTCTAAAAATTATGATCATGATCTCAAGAAAGAAAATACTGCTGAGTGGCAAGTGTGTAATTGGTAATATCTATTTTTCCTGCAATAGGAAATACAAATTAATTAAAAATAATGTTTTTAGTGTTGGAGTTTGTTTTTTTCTCAGAAATTGAATTTTTATTGAGAATATTATAGCTGAACATATTGAGCATCTCTAGCTCAGTCCATCTACAGCTAATGATTCTATAGTGTTTTGGAGTGTAAAAAAGAGTGGTTTGTGCTTATTTGCTGCCTGCTGATGTCAGCATGGAAGACAGCCCCCTCAGAAGAATTGTACCTTGCCACAACCTGTCATTGTCTTATCTATAGCCTTTTTGTTCTTCTGGTCTTTCTAATTAAAAAATTTATGTGGTATTTGAACAATACCTTATTTGCTTGACTTGGGGAATTCTGAACTTGTTCTCAAATGTCAGGGAGTTCATATTAGTGTTTGTTCATATTCTGTTGCATATGTTAAGTTCCATTATTGCTCTCTCTGGACATAGTCATACTTTAGAGATATTCTTCATGTACTGTTTTTACAGAGAAGCTGTTTTCCATTGTTCCCATAGATAAAAACTCCTAGCATAGTTTCATCTCCTCTCAAAAGAGATGCTAACACTGAATTTAAATTCTCTCCTGCTGTGAGTTGCCAGGCAACTGCCACCCAAATTCACCTGCAAGCAGCTGGCTTTGTCCATTGTCCACTTCCCAGGCATGGAAGTAAAAGCCCCATCCAGCCACCTTGGCTTTCTTGAGCTGGGTAGGTTAAACCAGCAGAATCCACACAGAATGGGGCTAGAAAGCATTCCAGTCCCTCCACCCAATACTTCACTTTCCATGCTTGGAGAAGCAGTTACCCTGCTCCAGGCAAGAAACAAAGCTGGAACCAGTTGATACTTGTGCTTCCACCTCCTGCATCTGAAGCACTAGGCATTTTACCCTCAGCATTTGAAGTGTGACTAGAGTTTGATAGAAATTCTGTTTAGCTTGATATTTCTTGCCTTTTTGTCAAGTGCATGTTTTTTATTTTCTGGTAGCAAGAATGGGAAACTAACCTTCTGAGAATATTTACCAGTATTGATTTAGTCTAGCTCAGGTTGA
This sequence comes from Forpus xanthops, assembly GCA_032466535.1. NCBI lineage: Eukaryota > Metazoa > Chordata > Aves > Psittaciformes > Psittacidae > Forpus > Forpus xanthops. The sequence continues at coordinate 6,172 of JASSUY010045303.1, forward strand.
TGATGTTCTGAGCTTACTTGTGTTTCTTAAGCTCACTAAGGGAGCACAGAGCCATTGGCATTGTTAACAAATATTTGTGAGAGCCTGAGCTTTTTTTCTCCCATGTCTCCAGACATGTATTATATCCTTCTGGTTTTGAACATAGTTATTTTTTTCTCTTGATTTTGCTTGCAGCAAATATGTGAACAAGGTTGAAAGTGCATCCACTTTTTATAGTTCCTAATCAGTCAGGAGTGCAGGGAGACTGCATGGGAGTAGAACTGGTTAGCCTGCTTAGCAGGAGGAAGAGGAAATGTCACTGTGCAAAAGTGTGATGACATCTTAGTAAAATATGGAGTTGCTAATAGCTGTAATTTCCATTTCAGCTGACTGGGATTGCCTCTTTCCTCAACTATATGGAAGCAATAAGAACTCAAGTAAATTATCAAAATGATGAAAACCACAGCCAGCACAGAAAATTTTACCTCCATGTTGACAAACCAAATAATATGATGCTAATAACTGATCTGACAAATGGCATGTTGTGGGCTGAATCCTCACTCTGGAGGGTTTAGTTAAAATTATTCTACTTTCCCTAATGATGCGAGGCTGTGTGTGACATCAGGCAAGTCAATAACTACCATTGCTTATGACAGCAATCACTGTATTGAACAAGACCAGGCACTCTGAGATTACCTTTCTGCTGCCAACTCGGTGCATTCAATTGAGCTGGCCTGCATCTGACCACACTCTGCCCAGGGAGGTTATTGTACAGGTGCTGCAGGTGGTGATGCGTTTCCCACCACTGCCTTGGCACAAGTGCTGACTGACAGCAAGCCTGTTGCTAATTACTAAGTGCCTGTCTAAAAGACAGAAGCCTCTAATGGACAAAAGAATAATTACAAACTCGAAAAGAACAAAGAACACATTTGTCTCCATTACTGAAGGAAGATCTTCAAATACTACAGGAAATGTACAACAATGACCAAATGCCAAAGATGGGGGTTGGGAGCTAAGTGTTTACTTAGTTTAGGCTTTGGAAGAAATAGGGCAATTCTGATTTTGTGAATATTTTTCTTAAAGCTTAAAAAAGCTTTGTTTGTATCGTTAAGTCTGCTGAGCAATGAGATGTATCATTCCAATGAATACTCAGCCTGAGGACTTTAGTTACAGAAATAATTTTTTAGTTAACACCAAGCACAAATAATATTTTTTATATTCACAACAGTGTATCTTTTATACAAAACCCTTCCAAAGCACAGAACTGCAATTATACTAACAGCTGTTTAAGTGGGAGTGCTGGCTTTAAATCTGGTTGTTCCTTTTCTAGTTTTCTCTTGTAGTTAGTCTTAATCATGATGTACATGTTGATCATTTTAGGTTCACAGCAGTAATCTTGGCCAATGGTTTTATGCTGCACTTTCAGCCAGTTTATTGTGCAGAGGGAGACATTAGAACAAATGTATTCTATTATCCAAGGAATTGTTTTCTGCAAATATTTACTGTAAAGCTCCGAATGTGCAGGGGTCTGTGTACCAACCTATTTTCAAGTCTTAGGCCTGCACTAAATTGAATCTACTCCCTAAATAAAAATCTCATTCTGCAGTGTATAGTCACAGCTAATTTTGCAAATTCATTTAACGAATCATAATAGCATAGATGTGGTCAGGCATGCTATGCTAGTGCTTGCTGTTTAGGTTTTCAGTCTGTCACAGACTCTATTTACTTTTTAAAAGCCACTTTATGTTGAAAAACTGTTGGTATTTTTTTCTACTGGATAGATGAAACTTTCATTTTTTTCTTAAACAAATGCAAAATTCACATAAATTTTGTAAATAAAATCCTTGTTGAGTGCAATTGGGAGCATTTATCAAACCGGGTTCACTTCTTTCATTTCCCATATTTTAAACAATTTTGCAAAAATTTTGCTGCTTGTTTTTATTAATTTTTTTCTTAAAAAGCATAACAACTAAGAGGGAATTTTCTAATGTGTTTCAGAGCTTTCAATTTACTGTGTGTTTCAATGTGCTTCAATAGGTATAGGCAAACAAGAAACTTGATAAAAAATGATTTCCTTCAAAATCAAGTGATTTGACAGTTACGTACACTTTGTGATACACAGTGGATGTGGGAAATAAAGGCGAGAACTTAGAAACAATTTCTATTTGATGAATGTTTTGATTCTTTTCTGCTCTAAATTATCATTGCTAAGCTTTCAAATGTCCACTTACACAAAAAGGAACTCTAGCAGCAGTCAAAGGGCATGACACTTTTGGAGGTAAAAATGCCAATGAGCTGTTTTCTATGTACTCTGTTAATGAAAACCAGGGAAGGTATAGGAGTTAGAATGTATTCTTGTGAAGAATATTAATTTTTTTTTAATAAATTATCCATGGCAGCAAACATTTTAAAGAGCTTGGAGTTAAATATATGAAAAATATAGCAGGAACCACATGAAGAAGCCAAGGCTGGGGCTTGTAATTAAACCAGGAAAAAGTCACTGAGAGCAATGATGCACCTCATTCCAAATTAGGTTTTGTTTCTGCTTCTGCTGAATGAATAATTAACACTGAACTTGTACATCTACTTAGCATTAAGGCTATGACACAGACTTACAAATGGACTTCAAATTCATACTAATAAAATGGTTATTACACCTTGACCTCTGCGTAGTGTAAATAAATATGGAAATTTGGTGGGGTTAATGGCTTAATCTCAGTTAATTTGGGGCTTCTGGGGGTTTTGGAGCATAACATTAGAATTCCTTCCTATTGCTACTTCCCCTCCACCTTCACCTTTTTTAGTGTTGCAGTAGAACTGGTTGACAGCTGCCTTGTAGCAAATGGGTACAGCAGATGATATCATAAATAACTTAAATTTAAGCCTGTTCCTCAACTTTCTTTTTCAACTCCATTTTAATGATACATTCCTGTCACCTAGTGTACATTTTACTCTTCACTTTGGATGGGTTTGGGGAAAAGCTCATTAAACACTGTGCAATGTCTCTCCTCTATTTGCTTAATTGTACAAATTGTTCTAGTTTGTCTTAACAAGTTGTTTTTTGAACTTTTTTGTTTTTGCAATCCTCAACTACTTATGGTGTGGTTCCCACAAGTATTGCCCACTATTAAGCTGATCCATGCTTCAAGAATAGAAAAAAAACCCAAAACAATAAATTTAGCAACAGTGCTTTTGAGAAACATCTCTGAGAATCAGCAAAGAGTAGAAAAGTTTTGTCAGAAAAAAATTCAATTTTCTGGAAGACTGTGACATGAAAGGCAAGTAACTACTTTACATCCTCCTTTCATTTCTAGGGAAGTTTCAGGCATGAGGATTTTGTCTCAGTGTTGAGCTATGAACTCAACTAAGTGAAATACGTCTAATAATTGAATAATTAGAGAAGCTAAAAGTACTTACGAGTATCAGTAAGTCACCCTGATGGCAGATGTGGTTTGCTCAAGTGCTACAGAAAGGGGAACTACAGAGCATTACTGTAAATATTCCACCTTGTACAAAAAAAATGTTACAACCTGTCTTCATTTTATACACTGATTGGAAATGAACACTGATCTGAAGTATAGCACTAGGCTTTAATTGGTGAAGGGGGGCTGGAAACTTTCAGGTAAAGCCTTCACACCAAAGGCAAACAGTTCTATAAAATGATCTCTGAGGAGAAATGTAATTTGCTTTTAAACAGTAGTACATCTCTCCTGTTTGTGAGAAACAAACAACAAAAAAACCAAACCCCCGCATGGACAGATCTTCTGAATAAGATATTTATTGTTCTAGCAACATGCTGAGACACAGCGAAAAATGAAGAACTCAATATTTGCAAGCTGATATAAAGATATATGTCTGTGTGCATGTACGAAATCAAATATCTGGGAAAGAAAAACTTCCTTTATTAGAGGTTGGTTTTCCTGTTTTTTTCAGTGCAGTAAAAAAAAAAAATGAAGTTAAAATAGTCTATTAGTAATTTCTTATGGATTTGTTATATAGATACTTGCAGAATTTATTCATATTTCCATGTAAAAGTGAGGATTCCTTTGCTTTTTCAAAAATGAGAAACATCACTTTGCAATTCAGATTCACAGACAGTGATGCCCAGGTAGTGCACCGTAGCATTCACATTCCCAGCACACAGGTCCAATTGCAATTACTTAACAAATGGTAACTTATTTTGGAGTATCGATGTAGATACAGTCAGTGTCAGATGGTGTCTGTTGCTTCCATGTTGGAGATATCCCCTTGGGCATCTATGGCAGGGTTTGAACAGAGAAACATTCAGGTCGGAAGGTACCACTGGAGGTGTCCAGGCCATCTTCATGCTAAAAAGGAATGACTAACTTTAAAGTCTGAACAAGTTTCTTTGGACTTTTTCCAGCTTAGTTCTGGAAATCTCCAAGGGAATTCCTAAAAATGAAAAGTGTTTTAAATTGGAATCCATATCATGTCAGCTAAGGAGGTATCACTTCAATGGTGGAGTCATGACACTTAGCAGGAGACAAGATGGATTTACATCTGCATGGAAACATGGGCTCATAGGAGAAAGGGTGAAGTAGGGCCAGAGGTACATTTAGGGGTTAACTATCCAGGCAAGTATGTTTGTGTCCAGATGGGGATTTACTTTAGCAGACTCCGAGATATGAGTTCCTTGTAACCCACAATTATCCACTTGCCCTTGCTATTCCTTCTCCTTATGACAAATGTAAAGGTAAAGCTTCTTTAGTCACCTCAGAACAAAGACTTCTTTTGTAAGTCACAGTACAAAATTTGTGATAAATGAGTTTACCATTGTTGAAATGTTATAATATCTTAAAAAAATATAAGCATATTATAATTCCATGCTAATAACTCTGAAGTTAAAAAAGGGTACAGAGGATAAAAGGTGTAAGAAGTGTGTTTAATCCATTCTCCAGCTTTCAACCATTTTGCCGTTCAGTGCAGTGAGTGCAGTAGAAGTGCTCTGCTTTTCCAGTTATTTATCCAGTCCTGATGACATTGGTCACAAACTTTCTAGCAGCCAGAAAGAAGAAAATAATATGTGTTGTCATTAGCAGATATTTGTCTGTGTTCTATGTTTAGGAGGAAGAAAAACTCTTTTGCTTCTGGTATTTTCACCTCCATTCAGAAAAGCTCTGGGCGTAAAGAAGGGATGACAACAGGAGGGCAATGGGTGAGCTCTGCAGAAGGCAAAATAAGGAAGGGAGTGCTGAAGGCAAACCTGTTTAAATACACAATTCATCTTTCTGAAGTCTATACCGTTGGTGAGTTCATTTTGACATTCACAAAGGTGCAGCAGTGAGGCACAAAGGTTAGAGACTTTCTCTACCAAAGAGGTATTTATGAGCTTTTAAATAAAAAGAGAGAAAAATATTTTTATTAGAGGGAGGCTGCCAGGAGGGAAATTGATTCACTGTCTCTGTGTGAGAAAGTAAATATATCCCTTTCACCTTAAATTGGTGCATCAAGCTCTGGAAAGTCCAATTATCCTGACAAAAATGATTTAACAAATAACAACAGGAATGGAAGAGTGGAGGTGGAGGAGAGAGGCTGTGCAGGTGGGCAAAGTTACTGCAGGAATTGGGCCTTAGGCAGCATGTGATGAAAAAAACCTCAGAGGTGGAACAGAAGATGGTCCTGAAGGACTTTGTACTACTGGAGATTTATTTGGCAGCAGAATCCCTGTTTCACAATTAATAATAAGATGTATTGTTGCAGTTTCTGGTTTAGGAACGAATTCTGAACCATTTTTTGAAGTATGGCTGAAGGCATATCTATACATTTTAAAAAAGAAACAGTTATTTGTTTCCTTAAGCTTCATTGAAGTTATAGCATTGCCAAATTGTTAAACTCTCTATCCTGAGACTGTGATTAATGGGCTGAGAACAAAAGAGGCTATAAGTACTGTCAATAGTCTTTCTTTGCTTTTGTTTACAATTCATTGCTTAAAAGCTAAGCATGTTGTCTTAATCAGGCTGGTAATTAAAATCTTATTTAATAATGTCTGCATATGAAATCACCTGAAAGTATTCTGAATGGGCTGAGAAACATAGCAATCAGGGCTATCTTGTGATGTGGGACTGTGCTGCATCAGGAGTGATATGGGGAACCTGTGTTACTTAGCCTGTGCTTTTGCTGCTTACACAGTATGTCTTTAGGAGGGGTTTAGTGCTTTGCTAGCTGGAGGTCAAACAGTGATTTGAGGGAGGGAAAGAGCACTGAGTGCTCTTCTTTTCTTTCTTTTCATCTTTTTCCCTTTTATTTTCTTTTTCAGAGGGGTATATGGTGTAGCAATAGAATGAGCTTAGGAAATAATAAGTTGGAGAAGTAATTATATACCTAACCTGGCTACATGCACAAACTGTGAGTGCTTTTCATCTGATTCTATAAAGTTTGCCTTTCTCTTGGTAATATACCAAACTAAAATCTCAGTTGTATATGTTAAGCTCCAAGACTTTCCAGTTCGTGATGGGAAATATTGTTGCTTGAGCTGCTAAAATTGTATTGTTTGTGCACAGCTACAGTTTGGCTCCTGTTTCTGGGTCTTTCTGATAGTGAAGCTACCATCTCAGAAATGCAGATGGCCCTTGGGTTGGTGGGTGTGCAGGTGTGTGCATCCACAGCTGCTTTCTTTTTGTATTCCACTGTGCTGTCTGCTTGGATAAAATAATAAGATGGGTATAATGACTTTCAGAAAACTGCACTCAGGGCTAAAAAACAACTTGGGCTCACTGCATCAAAAGCCACCTTCTGCGTAATTGGTATTTCCCTATCATTTAACATAATCTTGTTCATAAAAATATTGTGATCAGTTTTCAAAACTCAGTTTGGTTTCCTATCCCTGCAAATACTGTTAGAAAGCTGTTGCAAAATCTTCTGATGATTAGAAACCAATTTGTTCACTGGCATTTTGTAAGCATGGCAATAAGATAGAAATGCTGCTAAATGGCAAAAATTATGTTTTCCTGATGCTGCACAATGGTAAAAGGTGTTACGAAGTGCAATTCTCTTTTATTTCTAATATCTCAATTTTCCACATGCCTAAAAAGAAGTAAACTCTTTCCTTATCAAAGACATTCTTTTCTACTTTCTATTGAAACTTTGTAGAAAAGTTGACTCTTGCAATGCAAAAGAATGTGTATTCTAAAATCTGAGAGTTATTGCTAGAATTAAGGCCTTGCCTTTCTAATGATTTTTTCTTTTATGTTAATATTGTTTTCTGAATGTCTGCCGAACCCCATGGACTTCGTTATACAATCCAGTTGCAAGCCCACTTTATTGCTCCCCAGACTCCTGTGCAATTCAAATAATTCCATCATATTTTACCATATATTAGAGTAGCAGAGAGTTCCTACTGTGCTTTTTTGTAGTTTTGTGATTGTCAACATATAAGTGCCTGAAAATTAGCATTTTTGCATTTAGTAATACAGCCAACCTACCTATAGAATAAATACATAATATTATACATTACATGTTTATTCTTCAACATCAGCAGGACACTAAGTTCTAGGCTTAGATCTCTTTCATGCCAGTTTATACTTCATTTGCATTTTAAATAAATCTGTTTCTTATGTTCTTGCTTTAAATTTTACTTTAGTGAGCCATAGACCTCTGCCAAAATGTCCCCAAAAGGCGAGCGGTACATGTACCGGATCAGCATGACTGAGTAGTCAATGCAAGACACCAATGAATTACAAATATGGGGCAGCACAACTTCTGAAAAGCTGAAACATTGTAAATTTGGACTATATACTGAAGCAAATCTTGTTCCACTATTTGTTTTGAAAAACTCCTGTCTATGTGATGAAGCAAACTTGCGACACCAGCTCTTAGTGTAAAGGTGCAGTATCCCTGAGATTAACATTCCATTCCCAATGTTTGGTCAGTTAAGGAATTAGGTGCTCTTCAGCCATTACCATCATCTGTTATGCTGGTTTTCTGTTACTACTCAACTTGAGTAACGAAGAGATTTCACATTTTATATGTAAAAGTTGCTCTTTGGAGAAAAGACCTTGTAGTGATTCTGAAAGGTTTGGGTTGGTTTTTTCTTTTAATTCTTCTATGTTTACAGTATCTCCATAAACTGATAGTGGAAACAAGTTGTAAATCTCAAAATTTAGGCAAAAGAAAAATAACTGAAAGCTTTTGATGCTCATCATAACTTGGTAGAAAAACTCTGAAATATGGTTAAATTCTGTTGTGATGGCACTTCCAGGATTTAATATCCTTATGAAGTTTCTTTCAATTTTGCATTATCTGTCTGACATGAAGACTTTCTTCCAAGGTAAAAAATTCTAGCAGTATATTTACAATGCATCATTGGCAAAATCAGAAATACAGGTAGGCAGTTCAAACCCCAGGATTTCTGAAAGCCTGACTGGTAATGTTACTGTTTGTGTATCAAAGTACAGACCGTACACCTTTAAGTACTTATCTGCTATCCTTTAATTTCTTCCTTATAATAGCAGCTTTGATGTTTCACCTTTTTTCCTATTAGGTCTTTGTTTCTCCCACCAAATTCAACAGAGATTTTATGCAATCTCACCTCTAGAAGAGAAACAGGAACTTGGCAGTAATGGTGTTGCAGGTTAAGTCAGAGATTTACAGGCAGGACTCACTGTTGTATGAGTGCTTCCAGGTGTTGATAAGGAAAAAGCCCACCCTGTGACAAGTAATAGGATTTGTTCATTTGAATAATTGCAGAAAGTTCACAAAAGAAATAAGAAAACTATGCTCAAATGTGTGTTATATGTATTCTCTTCCCTCAGGTTTAACAAAACGTGTCTTTGTTTTGAAAGGCTCACTCTCTTTAGCTGTTGTGATGCTCCAGGCTTCATTCCATTAATGAAGAAATGAATGAATCTATGTGATATTTATAGAAGTAAAATGAGGGTTGCGGGAAGGGTGTTTCTTTGGACCTGAAAACAAGAAAGACTTTTTTCTTCAACTTGGATTTTGCAGTGCAGTAGTATGAGTAGGCTTTTGCAAAGGTATGACTGTCACTAGTGAATTAGCAGTATGCAGTCTTTTCCCATGAAGTACTTGAAGATGTGTCTTGGAAGTGTATGTTTTAGTTATATTTCAGTACAAACGTCTCATAAAAATCCTTGTCTTTCATTTTACTCGATGATTATTTCTGGGCAATGCGGTACCTTATTTATGTAATTTTTTTAAAAAGCTGCTGTGTCAGGGGCTTTCTCACCTAAATATATCCACATCTGTGCCAGTGTAAGCAAAACAAATGGCTCTTCCCTTCATATTTAGGTATGAGATTGTGTGCCAGTGGAGAATGCAGAATAATCTCATGGAAAGGAAAATACCTTTGTCCTGATTACTAGTAGATGTTTTACCAGAATTTCAGCCTTTCCACTGACCAAAGGGACTCCCTTGTCCCGTGTGAGCCCACAATTGCTCTGCAAAATAGCAGAGGGGCAGTAGAATGAGACAAGGGTAGAGATTAAAAATGTAGCCAGTGAAAAGCTTGAGAAGAGAGAAAGTAATTTGCTTTGACCTAAGCAATAAATCTACAGGGCAATAATGACCATCTCTTGACACTCGCAGTGACATTGATCAAGTGCACTGTCCCAGGCTTTTTCCCCCCTGAACCTTGAAGAGTTTCCTGATTGTCAATATCATTGTTCAAGCTGGGTCATCAAAGATCAGATGTAAACAGATGAGTAAGAGTCATCTTCTAAGTTAATGTGATTACTTGCTGCACTAATTAGGACTGTCGTTTCTGTGGAGAACACAAAGTTATGTGATTCTTAAAACAAATGCACACAAAACTTAAGGCTCAGCTAACCTCAAGGATTTGATCTGAGCAAACAAGCAGAAAGGGGTGCAAAGGGATTCAATTAATGAAACTCCATCCTTAACTCACCTACTCTGGACTAGGTTTTAAAACAAATATTGATCACTGTTTGGAGAACTGAAAGCAAGAGAAGAGAAGCCAAAGGGAGCTGACATTTGACCCACAGGAGTTTTCTGAACTTCCCTTCTTTCTGAACAGTGGAATAAAATGAAAGTTTTACTTTTGAGAAGAAAGAGGTGTGATTTTTTAAACTCTAGGAAATATTTTTAGCAAAGGAATTTTTGAGGAAGGTGGGAGAATACAGCAAAAATCAAAGCTTTTGCAGTCAACTTACTGAAACATCACATTGCCAGTTCTCACTTCTGAAATATTTTCTTTCCTGAAATGGGCTTTTCAACGTGGAGGGAAATGCAGAGGAGCTGATCTTCATCTCTCACAGAAGTACGGCTCAGCTCCGGATACATCTCCATCCCATCTCCAGCTAAGGATATTTTAGCTAGCCCTGGGTCTAGGAGACATTTTCTTCTCTTTGTAAAGACCAAGTAACCAGCGTTCAGACTTTCAGTTCAGCCAAGATCAGACATGCACAAACTTTACCTTAATTACAAAACGAGTCTTTTGTTCTGGACTTCTTTTAATGTGCTCCAGTTATGGCTGGACATTCAGTCTTATCACATAACAAGGAACTGATCATATAAGCACACAAATTCCATGCAGAATTATAGGATGTTTCTCCAGTAAAGCAGTGAAACAAATGTAAAGCAGTGTCTTTGGTGTCCTAGTCACCCTTTGAAAGATGTTCAGATAAATAGGGTTACTTTTTTAATATCTGTCAAATGATTTTTCTCCTGCCTCTGACTTGTCCATGTTCACATCACAGTGCTTTGCCCAGACCATGCTGTGACCCTGTGCAGATAGTGTTTTATTTTAAAACAATGGCAGACCCTTCATCCTAGCTGTGCTGCTTTTGCTGCTGTATTCTGAAGTGCTGCTGTTATAAAACCTGCAGCAGGAATGCATAATTAGCCTTCAGAGCAGTCCTTCCTCTGGAATGATTTTGGCTTCTTGGAGATTATGAAATAGAAAGAGATATCCCTCTCAATAGATTATCTTCAGATAAATGGCATCCCAAAGTGTTTTACGTAAGCAAGAGCTATAAACTTTTGATGTTAGCTCTTCTAATGAAATGTTGGAAAGTAGTGCTTTATTGGCATTCTGGTGGAAATCAAATTGCGTCTGAATCAAAGAGCATGAATCTGATGCAATTCTTCCTTCCAGGCATGTTAGACTGAAGCACCAGGAAGTAAAACTGAAGCTTGTCTGCTCCTCCTTGGTGTGCATGGTTGTGCAGACATGCTCTCTCCTCAGAGGTGTAAAGAGCAAGTGTTTCCTAAAGGTATAGCAAGAGAAAATTCTTGTTGCAAAGCAAGGACTCACAGAAAGAGTCAGCTTGCTTGTTCTGGGTTCCTGAGCTTGTCTTTCAGTGTTGGTGTAAGTTCAGATCAGTCTCCAAACTGCTTGGGAATCTCTTGCCTCGAGGAAAATCCTCATTTTTAACACCAGCATAATTAATGCATATTAAGGGGACTTAAGCTAGTACAGGATGACACCGAGTTAGGAATAAGGGGAAACTGTTTAAAAGCTATACACATTCATTATTTCACTGTGCTATTTAATGCTAGTCTTTTCTTCATGTAGTGACTTAGCATGATGAAAAGATTTCCTGAATGGCAGTGGAGGTTGTGGTCCATAACTAACATTATTGTGATACAGGAAAGTGGGGGGCAGGAAGCCGCAAGTCTTTGTTTTGTACTGAAATCAAAAATGCTGCTGTGAAATGCTGATCAGCTTTCTGAAGTTGCTCAAAAGTAGATTTCAAAGAGCTACAATGGTATCCTGGTAGTTTGTTATCATCAACGCAATAAGACAAATCTGTCCTGAAATAAGGCTTTGAAATAAAATAACTACAAATAGTCCTCCAAAAACATGTTAATAACCAGACAGTGCTCTGCAGGCTTGATTGCAAGATGCTTTAAGATGCTCATAAAGTTCAAGCTGTAGCTTGTCAAAGTGAATTTTCCTCCATGGGTAATACGGGTAAAGACTTATTGTTTCTGTATGGAAATGTTATTTTCTCCATCTCCACTAATGTTTTTTGGGGGCTGAAAGTTGGTGAATGATAAACTGTCTGCATAAGTAGAGCTACAACATGTGAGTTAGGTAGAGTGATAATGAATAATTCAGTATGACAGATGAATAAAATGATGGATGGAAAGAGCTGAAGTTGTTAAACAGTGATGTTTGGCCTGCTGTTGCCACATACTAAGAACAGATGTCTCCTGTGTTAAGTGGGATAGCATATGCTGGATATTGCTTATGTTTCCTTGATCAGGACTCAGTAGCTTTAGAATAAAAGTTACACTGGATTATTTTCTTGTTCCCTTTCACAGTAGTAGTTACAGTCTCTTTCCTGTTCTCCTGCCTTTCATACAGGCAAGGGTATAACTTGGTTACAGGACACCAGTCTGGATCCTGCTGAGCTCTGTAGTTCTTTTGCTCCATAACACCAGAAACAAATGGCTACAAACTAGTCACAGAAACACAAACTACATTTCTCAGTCTCCTAAAGTGGCACAGGAGTTGCACAATTAAGGCATTTGCCTTGAAATGAGGAACAGCCACTATCCTCTGTGTCCCCCTTGGTCTTCTCTTGAGCTGGTGGAGCAGATCTGTGCCTTCCTGCTCGTCCATCCATTGCTTAGGAGGAAGATTTGCTTATATCCCCTTCTTTTAGCCATCTGGGTTTCCAGTCAAACCTGGTCTAATGCACTGAACACCAGAAGATGAAACAAAGAGCAACTATCAACGCGTCTTTCATCAGCCCTTCTTTTTTTCTCCTCTAGATTTTTCTGGTTCTTCAGGGGTAATATCATAAAGGGACAATTACTCAATATCAAAAGAATTCTTAGAAATGATAAATAAGCAGTCCCTAACATGTTTAAGCATCAAGAAAGTATAGTCCAAACCCTGCTAGGGAAATACGTTTGCTTTATTAAAAGTTGCTGCTTTAGGGTGTCATTGTTGTGATAGAATCTTTAAACATCCATAACCAGAAAGCAAGAGAAATAACAGTTATTGATTCTTTACCTACATGATTTAATGCATTTTGAAAGATATTGGTACACTTTTAACTAAGGTCCCTTCATATTTGCAGGGGTTTTATTGAACCGTAATAAATTTTTTGCTGTACGATTCAGGGAAAGTCTTTTTTACAGTTAGCTGAGAAACATCCTACATATCAAACTCAAGTTTCTTTTAAATTCTTTTATCAGCAAACTTTTATTCTCTTTTAAAACTTTATGTCCATACAGCATAGGAGGAAAAAGTACCTATACAAAATAATTGGGTTTTGTCTCTTTTTCTCTCAAATAAGTACAATTTAAATAAAACTATTGGATGTGACTGTAACATGACTTCCTGAGACAGTCCTTGGAAGACATTGGAACTCAACTCTCTGAGCCTAAAATAGGAATTTTTATTTGTGGCTGAACTCAGCTGGTAGGATAGGCTTCATTTTAATTTTCTAGGTTTTTCCGTAGGCGATGAAACTACTCCCGGAGTCCATGCTGCTACGTTATCACGATGTTCAAAGTTGCCTCTTTGTGCAGAAAGATTTTTAGAATCAAGCAGTAGGGAGATATGTTTTCTTATTTGCTGTATCTGTGTTGTATTGACTGTGTCTCTGAGCCCCCATGGGTTTTTTCTGTAATCAATCAGTCAGATAATCAATGCTTTCTATGCCATTTTTGTTAACATGAGTTACAGATTTAAGGTTTGATTGTTTTTTCTTCTGACAGCCTTTAAACTATTTTATATTTCTGCCCCATGTCTGTTGCCATCGTTGTTCTTCTCCCATATCACTGTTTTTAGAGTATAGACGTCAAACATATAATTGAAAGATAACTGTTTTATTGTCTAAAGTAAAAGAACCTTACCTTAAAAACTTTTCCAATTCAATGTTTATTCAGATATAGAATCAGAGAAGGAGAATATGAAGAGTGGAAAAGAAAAAGAAAATTTCAATATTTGCAACCTATTCTTCAAGAAGAAGCCTCACTAACACTTTCAGTTGTGGCTCCACAATAAATGACTTTGAAAGGAATGTTACTGAGGAAATTATGACCAGTCATAACAGGAAAACACATGTGTTCTCTGTGTAAATATTTGTTTTGTTACTTATTCCTCTAGCCCTATTATTTTGTGATTCTTGGTTTCTGCTATTATTTCTGAACATTTAATAGGTTTTATTTTCCCCCACATTCTGCTGTCCTTCTGCACTGAGTGGTACCTAATCTGTGCACCTTCCAAGTGAGACTAGAGAGTAAAACTGTATTAACCATAGCACTGCAAAACAGCCTTTGCTTCATGAAACTGCTGCTACTTTGTCAAGCACATTTATTTTATTCTGGCGTTTACTTAAAGTTCAACTTGAAGAACTCTGAATAAGGTATATTTTTTTAATCAAGCCAATACACAATTTGACAACAGAATGTAATCTTGGCAGCATAATTATTGCTACTGAGAATGACAACTGATAAGAAAATTTTACCTGCTGCAAGCAGCATGGTTGTGTAAGCATCGCGTTTCTGGAGATGCTCTAGCTTACCCCAGGTGCTGCTGTAATGCTGAAGGTAAAGCCACTAGAAATACTTGAGCAAAGCAGTGATTCCCAGAAAACATTCCCTAGAGCTCCTTCATATGGTTTTGGAGAGGAGCTTTGACAAGTAGCAAAGAGAAGTCAAAACTTGAGTAATTTGTGCATTCAACCTGTAGCCACTAAAAGACTTGCTGAAATTTTACTGATGAAGTGAGGTTATCTCGGAGCTGGCCCTCTCATTTTATGGCATTGATTCTGAGCCACAGAAAAAGACTTCTTAGGAATCATTTGTATGATGCCTCTGTTGCATTCATGTTGCTAAAGATTCATGGCATCATTCTAAGTCATCAAGACCATAATTAAAATCAAGGATCTTGTGACATTTGTAAAGATCCTAAGAAACGGAGCAAGCTTAGTCACTATTGCTTTTGTCTGAAACTAGGAGCATTTGAACAATCATTTGAAGTGCACATAGACTAGAAAACATACTTCAAGTGATTGCAAAATTGATGCAGAAAATTGACTATTTTTTTCCAACTCATGGTCAAGGTGAGCTTGTCTGAAGTTTTTCCCATTGTTTAATTAGGATTGCTGCCCATGTTCTCATGTGTGTTTTTCATGTGTTCATTTGCATTTATCCCAAGAAAAAAGTAAAATGAAACCTTGTAGAAAAAAAAATGCAACTCTCAAGACAATGGTAAGTGAAGGAATATGTCACAATTCTGTTGTTGAGATCTGATGATGAATTCTCTGTTCAGCTGTTAAATCATAGAATCATTTAGGTTGGAAAAGATCTCTAAGATCGAGTCATCCTAAGCACTCCCTAAGGGCTTCCTTCCCATATATAGGTGGGACTTGGTTACTGTTGCTCCTGGCCTCTTGATGTTTCATGAGCTGTGGATTGCTGGCACCTCTCTCAATTTCCGTGAGGTTTCCCTGGTTGGGGAAACTCCTCTGTGCACTGCTCTGGAGTGTTTTGCTGCTGATTCTGCCGGCACCAGGGCTGCTCCCCCCAGCAAATGATGCCTTCTGCAAAAGAAACACACCAAAACATAGAGAAAGCAAGCTATGTTTATATACTCTAATGGCATGTGCATGGAGAATGCAAGTTCCTTGTGGTCTATTCTGACAGTAGAAATAAGTTTATGCCCTTTGTGAATGATAATGTATGCTGTGGGTTAGGGAACTCAAAATTTCTAAGCAGAGTGTTGCAGAGTGAACATTAGTGCTAAGGATCATCTGAGGAGGGAAAGCGCACCCTCATCTTGGTGACATGTCACTTTATTCAAACTGATCAAATATGCAATATCTGTTTACTACTTATTACATTTCCCATTATTCCACCCATATCTTGCCCGTGTTTCTTACTGGTAACTAAAAGGAATTGTTCAGCAGGACAATTGTGTGATTAGGATGCAGTGCTAGTGATCAAGATGCTTGGGTTTTATTAATCAAGGCCATACAAATCATCAAGTAGGTTACATTTTCCCCTCTGAAATCTCTGGAAGATTTATGGTGGCACATATTAAACCTGCTGAAGATTAATTTTACAGCTAATAAAAACAAACAAGAAACAAAACATCAGCTCTGGGTTCCCATACATTTGCATTAATAGACAATACTAGCTATTCATGTCTGTGGGAAAATCTTTGTTAATATTAAATGTATGTGCAAATGGCTACAGGCCACACTACTGAACTTCCTCTAATGGGACTCCATTTCTCTTCTAAAGCACTGGCATCCAGCTGAGCATGGCATGAAGCAAGAGGAAGGATGGTGCTCTCTGCCAGGCAGAAGAATTTGCATTCTTTAACATATTGCCTGAGGATGATGTGCTAATTTGGCTCTGAGGGACTTTTTTGCAGCTGACAGTAGGAGCCATGTGAGCTAACTCCCCATGGTACTTTTCTAGAATGAGATGTGAAAGGGCAGCCAACAGCAAGAGGAGTAGAGAGAGAATGAGGGACTGGAGGATAGGAATATCGGGCGGGGGGGGGTGGGGGGGTGGGGTAAGAAACAGTCCTGAAAGCAAAAGCATGGAAGGAATTAAGTTGATTGGCAATGGAGATTGTGACAATAGGAGGTAGGGAAAATGCAAAAAAACTCTAAGAAATAGAAAGCTGCAAAAAATTAAATTGGACTAAAAGAGAGGCAAGAGGTTTCAATGAAGTATAGTTAACATTTAGGAGGAGCACTGCAGCTGGGATAAGGAACCAAATGACAGAAAAGCCACATTAGTGATGCAGTATGGCAGGCTTCTCTTGTTGCTTGTGTGGGAAGGAAGTCATACTGAGACAGAGCGGTAGGAGAGAGAATATCAGAACTTTTTGTTGTGATCTTGGGGTTTTGTTTGGGTTATTTTTTTTGTTGTTGTTTTTTCTCCCTCATTGAGTTCTATGTGCAGGAGCAATGAGCAAAGTGGTAGTGCATGGAGCAAGTGAAACAGTTACTCTCTGGTAGGAAGAAAGAGGCTTCAAAAGTCCATCCACTGAGGAAAGTAATTCTGCTTTCTGAGGTTACTGGGCAAAAGTAATGGACTTAAACATGCAGTGGTGAAATCTGCATTGCCAAACTTGCATAAACAGGAGTTGTGGTGTGTAAGTCCCTTGACAGCTATTCAGAGATTGTTAAAAGAAGTAATTTCAGTGTAAATGGTCAGTAACGATGAGTCTGTGTTTAGGATCCTGCACAACACAGATAAAACCTTAGTGCTAGATGGAAATTATGCTGTTTACCTGGATGAAAAGCAAATGGCTGATCATTAGAAATGCAGCATTAGCCTCAGGCACTGAGGTAAAGCTTGTACCTGCAACTGTCCTGTCTGAAAATGTCTGTATTTTGAAAAGGAGCACCTAGAAAATGGAAAATGAAAAAGAGCTACAGATAAGGATGTCTGCTTCTCTCTGTTTAAGAAGCTTTGACTTCTTTCAGCTGAGCGATCGTCCTGGTTTGGTAGTACCTTATCACACTGGGAGAGGTAGCAGGAAAGTTCAAAGAATGAGCCATGGGCCAGGTTTGAGGTAGGCACACTACAGAGGAGGAA